>CM033273.1:20595610-20716178 GCA_019343175.1 Oedothorax gibbosus
AAGTTTAGGCACAGGCGCAATTCATGAAAATATCGTCACTGTTTATTATTTTTCAGTAGTTTTTTTTAAATATATATTCTTTAGGCAGCATGAAAAATAATAGGGTAAAAAATTGTTCCAAAAAATATAAATAAATTCGACTTCCATCAACAAATTAAAAATTTCAAAACTTTCCTTGCCACAAAAGTATAGGCAACCGTTTTAGTTTTATGCAAATTCTCTAGGGAAAGTGATTGTGTCGTCAAAGGGGAGGGTTTTTAAGTTGCTTTAAAAGGTTGAAGGTAATTTTCAATGCTTAGAACTATTCGGAAGTCAACTGAATTTTCGTATGAAGAGATTATAAGGATATGGACATTAAAATTCAGGAGTAAATCTGTGTCTGATATTTCTACTGAATTAAAACGTTAGAAAAGAGGTGTTTATAGTGTGTTAGCACGCGGCGATCAATATCAACCAAAATCGCGGTCTGGAAGACCTCGAATCTCCAGCAAAGGAGATGATAGACAAATAAGAAAATTGGCTTCAGACAAACATTGCTCTTCAAATCAAATTAAAAGCCTGATTGTGGCTAAATTTTCACGTGAAACTATCAGGAGGTGAATCAAGGAATCTGGATACTTGACAAAATCCAAGCTGAAGCGCAACCCTAGCTTGCTATCTCATCAAAGATGCAAGACTGCAATGGGTTCAACAACACATGTCTTACAGCGACAAATAGCTGCAAGTGATCTTCAGCGACGAAAAATAATGGGACCTAGATGGTCCCAATGGGTATTACTACTATTGGCATGATTTGCGTCAAGATCCCAGGATCTAATTTAACCGGCGTCAAGGTGGTGGTTTTAAGGGAGTCAGGTAATGGTTTGGGGAGGTTTTCGATTCAACGGCTAGACTTCCTTAGCCTTTACCAAATTAAAGCAAAACTCGGGGGACTGCCAGGCAACTCCAGACAACAACTTAATGCCTTATGGGGAGATTTTAGGCGGCCAAATTGGAAATTCCAACAACATAATGTCTCCATACATACATCAAGGTCAACTAAAGAGTGGTTTAGAAACAGTAATATCACAGTTCTTGATTGGTCTTCTTACACTCCGGACCTTAATTACAGCGAAAATGTTTGGAGAATCCTTACTAGAGTAGTTAATGCCAATTGCAAACAATATTGCACCGTTCCGGAGCTAAAGGAAGCTATTGAAAACGCGTGGTATGAAATCGAGCCTAATACCTCACAAAATCTGATACTTTCTATGAAAACAAGGGTTTTCTAACTAATAAAACAACGTGAAAGCTACACGAAGTACTAAAATGATTTATTTAATTATTAAGTTATTATTTTTATTAAGTGTGCCTAAACTTATGTGCAGGAGATTTTTGTCATTCTTGTCATTTTGTTGCAAAACTTTCCACATATTTGTTTTTCTTAGTATTTAATGTCAACTATGATTATAATATGATTTGATGAATAAATCATATAAAGATTTTTACTTTGTTTCTCAATACTTTTGTATAAAACTAACTCTTTTTGTTGTGCCTAAACTTTTGTGCAGCACTGTATATGCTTGCATTTAAGAAAGAAAACAGCGTAAAATCCTACTTCCTGGGCCGGCGATAAATTATAACATTTAGTGACTTTGCAAAGCGATATAATTATTGATTCTATGAAAGATTGTAAACAATTTTCACAACAACTGCGCGCATTGAAAATATACGCTTCTGCTTAATTGAATCGGGAAGCCAACGAGGACCCAAAATATAAAATAATATTAGTTTTCCCCAATACTTTTACATTTTTGTTTCATAATATAATTACAAAAATAAATTATATTGTAAAGGTATTTGTTTTCTAAAATCGTTTTGATAAAATGAGAGAATATTTATTTAAACACATTTTTATCCAGTGATAAAATAGAGGCGTTGATTTTCGGATTAAAACACTATTTAAAAATTTAATTTTATTTCTAAAGTAGCATCTAAAATATATGCATTCATATAAAATATTCGATATAATTATTAAAAACATTCCGAATGTCACCAAACCCCATAACAAAGCTTCAATTTAATAAATATTTTTAGGTTTTAAAAGTATCTCCTTCAACAAATAAAAAAAATGAGCAATAGGAAGCTCAAAGTGACAAAATTAAATTTAATACTAACATAAAAAAGAAATTCCGTTGCGAAACAGTGTAAAAGTCAGCTTCTCAACAGACTAATAAAGCAGCGATTGAGGGTGGCATAAATCGGATTTAATTAAAATAAAATGTTTCTCCATCAAAGTCAATTCCAAATTCTAGCTATACGATAAAAACATTTCAGCCAGTGTGCTTGGTTTTCCCCTTTATTATCTAAATAATTAACTAAACAAAAACAAAAACAAGTAAAAAATGTTTGTTGGTGACTAAGAATTAAAGTAGTTTGAGTCATACTCACAACTTTTTATGTTGAAAATTTTAAGAGATATTGCCAGTGCACATTGTGATTCTTAATTTTTGAAATATGACTTGATTAATCGTCATTGTTACATAATCTAGAATAAAAAGAATAATGCACGGTGAAAACGACTTGATTGAAAAATCTTTTTTGGGGGTAACTCCGCCAAACAAATGGGCTTGTCCCACTTTCCCCTGAAACAAATAAATCAGGTTAAAAGAAGGAGACTCGGTGGAAAATGAGAACGAAAAAAAAAAGAACACAATGAACCTGAGAATAAAGCAAAATTAAATTGCCTTTGCCTTAGTTGAAAGAACTTAAAAAGCTAGGGAGAAAAAATAAATCTTTAAAATGGCGGAAGAAAAAAGAAATAAAAGAAAATGGGAATATTTAAAGCGCGAAGAAGTCATTAAAACACGAAGACTTAATGAGTAAGATAGCGAAGAACATCTAGAGACCCGTTGCCACTATAGACAAACTTAATTTCCCGCCCAGCTGCTAGTAATTAATAACACATCTTAAGAAGATCAATGGAACCATTAAAGTTGGTGAGTTATTGATTGCGCAGAAGACTGTTAGTCAATTCCAGTGTGTCTTGGAACAGTGAGAGTCATTTTGACATATTTTCTTTCACTTGGTGGGCTTGAGACGATATTGATTGATTGATTGTGAGAAATATAATCGTGGAACCCGTTCATCCATCATGAGAAGTAGTTCGCTTTAAACAATGCAATTTTCGAGTGCGAGGTTCAGTGTTATTAATCGATTTGGAAATAACCATACCAATATTTAGATAATTTATTTGCCAACCACTTTAAATATAACGATATTTTAACACGCTAGGGATATAGGCAGATTTACTAAAACTTTTATTTAACGCGTAAAATAAATTGAATTTTTTCAATTATTTCTGGCGTTTCTCTTATATAAATATGCCATTGGAAATTACAATGATTTTTATAATACTAAGAAAATATGTGTTAATTTTTAGTGCAATCAGGACATGTTTAGATTAAGTTTTAGTAGTATATAAAATAAAATAGAAATTCTATCCTATAAAACTTAAAACAATGTTTTGACTCTGCTATTGAGTAAAATTTGGAATACAGATTTCCTGCCATATTCCTCGTACTAAAAAATCCCCCCATTACACATTTTCTTGCAAAGAAATCTCTCCGAGTTTGTCCAAAAAAAGCAAAACTTGCAAAAATAAGAATAAACTTTTAGACAATACCCATTGAAACAACAAATCGAACAATCTATCAAGCCTACCATTCTTTCCACCTTCACACCCCGTTCCCGAACCGGACGCCCGATAAAGGATTCAACTCGAATTTATATTTCGATTAATTATGTGGCCTATCTTTCGGGGCCCTACATCCCGTCCCAAAGAAGATTTATTTCCCAGATATCGTCTGCAGAAAGACATTCGGGACAAGTGCTAAGAAAATCTGGCATTGCGACTCTAAGTGGCCGGAGCATTTATCTGGGATAGTGTGCAGCTCGGTAAACAAATGGCGGCTTCTTATCATGGAATTGTCCCCAGGGAGATTTTAACTTTCATTAGGGAAGAATTATTGGCGCAAATGGAGATGGAATAGTTTGCGGGATTGGGTTTTTGCTGGTGTCGAATTAGAGAGATTTTTATGTAAATCGATTGTTATATATTGCACAGTTGAACTCCAATTATCCGAATCAATTGAGCCAGATTCCCATTCAGAAAATACTAAATTCAGAAATAATTAGAAATTTACCAAAAAAGTGTATAATTTACTGTGGGTATGTTGATTCCTTGATAGACGGGCGTGGGATTGATTTTTTGCTGGTGTCGAATTAGAGAGATTTTTATGTAAATCGATTGTTATCTATAGCATAGTGGAACTCCAATTATTAGTATCAATTGAGCCAGATTCTCATTCAGAAAATCATAAATTCAGATATTAGGATAATTTCCAAAAAAGTGTATATTTTATTGTGGTTATGTTGATGCCCCTATAGTCGGTATCGTGGGATTGAGTTTTGCTGGTGTCGAATTAGAGACATTTTTATGTAGTTCGAATGTGTAAGGGTCAATGCTGTTCTCATCGTTTAATGACTTGTTAATTTGTTTATCAATGGCATACCTCAATAATTTTAATTAAATTTCCAGCTCTTTGATCCTTAATTAGTAATAATATGCATGAAACATCTATTAATTTGCATAACATAAGTGAGAGACCTGTAACTAATCCGGATGTATCCGGGAAATAGCTTTGAGAAATTATAGGTCACTAATTAATTATTTAAATTAAAAGTACATTAACTACTGATAAAATAAATGTTTTAATTTGAGTACATCGCAATGAAGCTTGTTTCCTTAAATATAAAGTTCTCCTGAATAGTATTTTATTTTTCGCAGAACAAGCACATAATTTTCTATCTGCCGAATTTGGTACTTTAGCTAGATTTTGTAATATTTGAATGTTGATTTTTGAAAATAAATAGTCCCAGAAACGGATAGGAAATAACACATGCCTGGGATAATTCCTGTGCACAAATTGATTATTATTCATGAGCTGTACTGATAAAATAATTATTTTATTTTAGGATATCACACAAGTATTTTAAAATTGGTAATTATAACTTTTAGAGATATTTTTAATTGAATGTTATGATTTTTAACCAGGAATTAACCCGGATGACGGGTATCATAAAATTTACATCGTTACTTATATGTACTGGTATTGGGATATTCTTGTCATAGTACTAAGCAACGAAATTTTTGACACTGTTTAATCCTGAAAACCTTGACATTTATTAGCTCTTAGTGAATAATTGTTATGGTAACTGCTTTCAATCGAAATTAATTACTTAAGATATCATCTTTACAAAGAATTCGATACTTGGGCTTAGAAAAGCTACAACGTGGCAATAAATTCTTAGATCATTTATAAAACATTCTTATTAGAGTAGGCGAATCATTAATAAAGTTTGGGGAGATTTCGTACAGTTAACTATTGCAAGGAATATTTTTGCTTGAATAAAACATATTTTAAAGTAAATTGAGTATTAACCGGTCTAAAGTAAATCAAATATTACATAAATTATAGCAAAAAAATTAATATTTTATAAAGGACAATCTTAATATCCATAAAAATATGCAAACACTTGACTTAACCCATTAACAAGTTAATTAGTAGGCAAGAAAATGTGCCACGCGAAAATGAGTTTAGTTTATCTAAATAAACAAAATATAAGATAAATAAATAGCATAATCCAGCACAAATTATGTAGAGCAAATTAAGTTACACAAAAAAAAAAGTATAAAAAACTCAAATATAACGTTTTAATTCGGAAATGAAGGTGTTAATGGTATTCAAAAAGTCTTCATTAATGGGTACATGGAAATTATATACATATTTTTTTTCCAAATTATAAATATGAATATTTATTAAGATTAAAAAAGCCTTTGAGCCATTTGATTTCTAAAAAAAACTTATTATTTGTTAATTTGGACGATAAATGCTACATTAAGAATTTGAATATTTATTTCATGTTGCAAATATTAAATTTGGTAAAATTTCTAACATTGTAATTGCAGAAACCATGGCACACACATTAAATGTTTTGTTTGTTGTAAATCCGAAAAAAAATAATCCGATCAGCTTAACGATCAATTTTGAGTTTTTCGGAAAACAAAAATACGTTGCCAACGTAAAATAATCAAACACTATTCATATCCAATTACATTGTTAAACAATAAAAAACAACGTTTGTATTTTGAAAGTGAAAAAATCCATTATAATCCCTTTCGACATGAAAGTAATTTAAGGTTTTTGGTTTTAAAGACATGTATCTGGTATTTTAAACACAGCATTATTTTCATCATTTAATGTTGGCATATATTTCATTAAACTAGTTTTAAAAAACTGTAATTGATCCAAACATATCTAATAGTCTGAAAATTTCCGTTGTCTGGTATTTTAAATACGACATTATTTTCATCATTTAATGTTGGCATATATTTCATTAAACAAGTTTTAAAAAACTGTGATTGATCCAAACATATATAATAGTCTGAAAATTTCCGTTATCCGGTATTTTAAATACAGCTTTATTTTCATCATTAAATGTTGGCATATGTTTCATTAAACAACTTTTAAAAAACTGTGATTGATCCAAACATATATAATAGTCTGAAATTTTCCGTTACATAACTGCACACACGATTTGTAATAGTACAAATACTTTTCTAAATAATAAAATTTTAATGTAAGAAAATACTTTATGTTCATTTACATCATTATTTTTTAAAATATTATGCACTGAAATAAAAAAAAAATATTCAAAATTAATTAAAATTCTATGCTATAGTTTGTACTTTTCGAATTTGCGTTAAATACAAATGAAAAGTGACTGAATACACACAATTTTGTAGTTACTTATGTATGAAATTACACATTTCAAATTATTTCACAAAAGTAAATTAAGAGTAATCTTTTGATTTTAAATCCTCAGAAGCGTTTCAAAATTCAGAAATCAACCTTATCAGACCGCTGTTTTAAATGACGAGGCGTTACGTGGGTGTGATAAAGCTCCTCTGGAAGGTAAGAAATGTGCATCCGATTCAAACTGATTCGTAAAAATGAACAGTTACGTTTTTCTAAAACGAACGCAGTGTATTGCCCCGGCTCAAATTTCAACGCGAGGCAGGTCGCTCAAAGTGTGGCGCTATGAAATCCTCATTTGTTGAAGAACAAAGCCCTTCGGGAGGAGACAGAGCTTTGGATCGATTTTGATTTGTTCCAGTGTCTGAAGCTTAATTTGTTTTTCTTCAATCCAGTGTATTCGGATTAGAATTTCCAGTTCCCCTACCCCTTTCCATCCTTACACAACCTCCGTTTTGTCTCAAAACCCTTTTCTGAAGAAAAGTTTTTGCTTTACTGACAGCGCGCTGGAAGTTAATCTTGCTTCCTTCTCTTTTCTGTCTTTGTTTCATTATTATTTTAGTTCTGTGTTCTGCTGGCTTTTGTTCCTAAGTAAAACTGGGTTTTACTTTTAAGTCTAACGAAAGGGGATTTCTGTTGGCATGAGATTTTGAAAATATTTGATTTATGTAGTAAATAAACACATAGCTTAAATAAAAACATAGCTTAGTATTATAAAACTAATTACATAACTTTTTACTACTTTAGCTTATGTTTTAGCAGATGTTTAAGTTCTTACTAATTTTAAAACTAATTACATTGCATATTTTAAATTACTTAATAATGAAGTAATATTTATATTTTATTAAATTGAAAATTTACCTCATGTAAAGTACATTTACTTTTAATCAAAAATTATGAAAGATAAGGTAATGAAAGTATTGCTATAAGGTCTAAAATCAATTATGGAGGTTTTGCATTTTCTACAAGTTTTGGGGGGTTATGATTCTGAATCAATGGTTTTTGAACATTGATACGTCTGTCTTTCTGCTTGTCAGTCTGAAAGAGAAAGAAATGAGTGATGAGTGAAATGTGAGTGACTCACTCACTCACTCATTTCACTCACTCACTTATTTCACTCACTCATTTCCTCACTCACTCATTTCACTCACCTCACATCATTTTACTCACTCACATCACTCATTTCACACTCACTATATTCACTCACTCATTCTCACTCAACTCACTCATTTCCTCACTCACTCATTTCACTCATTCACTCATTTCCTCACTCACTCATTTCCTCACTCACTCATTTCACTCACGCACTTCATCTCACTCACTCATTTCACTCACTTCACTATTTCCCTCATCACTCATTTCACTCACGCACTTCATTCACCTCACTTCACTCACTCACTCACTCATTTCACTCACTCACTTATTTCACTCACTCATTTCACTCACTCACTCATTTCACTCACTTCACTCATTTCACTCACTCACTTATTTCACTCACTCACTAGATACTTCAAATTTGGTATACACGAGTTCCTACGAGAGTAAATAGCCTGCCAATAAATTTCATGTAAGCTACGGTCATGTGATCAAGTTCACGTGACTCGGTGATAGCTGGCAAACGCATATTCTCTTCCTCCTTTTTCTCATAAGGTTTAAATGCACTCAAATTTTTGAATCGTGAAATTGAATATTCTCCGCTATTTTTTTTTCCTGAAAATATTAGTAACTTGCAGTTTCTGCGATTGCACGAAATTAATTGTTAAAAGAGGATCAATCGTCTTACAATGCTAACTATAATGTTAACTTGTAGTGTTGTTTTCAATATTTTACGAACTTTATTTGATTTGGTTTGCAATAATAAATATTGATTTTGTAAATGATTAAATTTTCTTATTTAAATTATTCCTAGTACGGTAAATTGGCTTTTTTATTTACTTATTTCATAATTATGTTTTTTTAATTCAATGGTAAGTTGTTTTTTTAACTGATAAGTAATGGTATTCGCACATATATATTGGTGAGTGAAATGTTCGCCAACTTTTATACTTTGTAAGCTCATGTAAAGTCAGAACAAATGTTGTTGACAGTTTCAATTTGACATAATCTAGGAGAATTTACTTTTGTAATAAATTATTTTTTTAAAAAAAGAACTTATCATAAAATATCCATAGCGATTTGTAATTTTAATAATTCTGTCACGGACGCAAGCTTTAATTGTTCACTTTTTGTTAATGTTCGTACATAATTATCTTCAAGTACTAGGGATAAATGATCTTCAAGAAAAAGAAACTTTTCTGCAATTATTTATCGATTTTTTAAAATTAGTAAACTAGTTAATTAGTTAACTAGTAAAATAAAAAAAAACTAAATTTAAATAACATTTCAACAAAAATGAAATATACTCAAAAACCCAAACGAATCTAAAGTTTCATTCATTCATATTTAAATAATATTTATTGGTTGTTTAAATTATTTTACTTGTTTACCAAAATTACAGCACCGGCGTCATGACTAAGAACATACCTCCACAAGTTATGTTATAACCTTAAAAAACTTGAAAGTTAATCCAACCGTGTGTACGATGTGGGTGATCGTTAAATCTGCCGTGTCATAACTTATTACTAGACTGCTGTTCAAAATTACTAAGAACGTCCAAAAATGATCCTCTCTTGTTGCTGTAGTGCGACGTTAATTCTGCCCAAACCAAAAAAAACTACATTATAACGTAATGAAATGTTTTTAACACTTTAAATATTTTTTTAATATATATAAAAATGTAATAACACGTGATTGCTTTCAAAATAATCCTACGAAGAAGTTGTTTGAAAAAATATGTTACGCACGAATAGTGAACAGTAAGCACTTACTACAAGATAAGGACTCGAAATAAAAATGTTTACCTAAATCTTTAATTTGAATCCTCGAATCAAATTGAATCCAGTGTTTTATTCATGTATATGTTGTTTTTAAGCTATAAATCCAATTGAATACTTTTTGTATTGAAAATAAGTTTTATTAAATTGAATTAAAGCCTGTGAGTTCGAAGCAATTTGCATGTTTTAAAACAAACATAATAATATATTGAATAAACAATTTCCGCTGCTTCTGTTTCCAGTTGCTTACAAAATGAATTTTATTCCCTATTCGCTACAAACGCTAGAAAAGATTTTGCGCCAACTGTCTAACTTATATTTACTGTCTAATGTCGCGACCATTTTAATCATAATCATGTGGTAAACTGTATCTTGGGCCAGCTGAAAAATTTCAATGGGCTTGATCGATTTACTTATATTAACTAATCTAAGGTCGCTAGTTCCTATTGGAGGTTGATAATAAGCTTACGAAAAAACCTATTTTATTCGCACTGTCTTCAAAGCTTACAATGCAACAATCACGTTCCCTTTCTACAAGCTAGAGGAAACCAATAACTTCCTCAAACCAATAGATGGGAACAATATTTCGTGAAACAAATATTCACGTACCTTAAAAAGTACACAAGATAACTAGTAATAATTTATGAAGTCGTATCAAGAGTGTACGATACAAAGGACGTACCCAAGTTTACTTAAGCAAGATGAATGACAAATATTATAGGATATGTCATACCAACAGCAATCTAAGTCAAATATTGACTTGAACCATTATGACTTGAAGTTTTATATGAAACAATGTGTATCGTTAAGTTTTACATTCATCTTTTTACAGAATGAACAATAGCCTAAGTCGGATATTACCTTAAAATCAGTATTTTTCGATACGCCCACGTGATGTTAGGGTTTCCATTATTGATTACAAGTACATGCATCCTCTACCATACGTAAAAGTTACAAGAACATTATAATCGATTTAAGAAAGTAAGATAACAATGTAAAAAAGGTGCAGTTCCCTTTTGAACAGCCGAGGGCATATCGAAATGTACATACGAGATATATTTATACAAATATAACAAGGGAGCGGGGAATTCTAGTCTTTTTTTCCCAAGGAAAATTCGATTGAATTTTGAAGTCCCAACATTACAAGTTCAGGAAGCTCGGAGGATGTGTTATTTGGCTCAAGAATAAAATCGAGAATAAATAATTTAATTCGTTTCGTTTGTGCAAATGAAAACTAGTACGGTCCGTTCTCTGGGCACAGCAAGATACAGTTTTCCAGTATTCGTTTGCCTTTTTTTTTATGTTTTTAGTTAGAGATTCGTTTTTATGTTGACTCAGGTCGAGCTAAATAAATGATTACGTTTTTTTCCAAGACGAATAAAGGAAGTATCAAATAGAATTCCGAGTCGGTCGCCGCTAGAGGAAACTTGAAACACTTTATCAAGTGAGGATGATTTTCTTTTTTTTCTCTCTTTCAAGGTAAAGATTAGAACAAATCACAAATATATTTACTTATAAATAAATTATTTAAAAAGTTTATAATAATGAAATTTAAATAATAAATATCTTTTATAAAAAAAGGTTTATTTAATATATTTTCCATACTAAAGTATCTATATAATTATGGAAATCGATATTTATGTGCTATATTATATTCTTTTATGTATATTTAGTTTCGAGATAACCACATAATTCGTATTCAGAATAATAATATGATTTCTTGGTGAAGTTTTGTTTCTTAACTTTTGACCGCATATATTATGTAGCGTAGAATCTAGGATTTAATATCTTCAGTTGGCCAGATATTTCTTGGAAAGTATTTTGTTTGAAGAATCCTCCTGTGTCGCCAGAAATCACTACTTTGTATGAAAAGTATTGAACTAAATAGGTTCCAAAATATAAAAAAATAACTATATATTTATTTTTAACACTGTTTTGAGGCGATTATGCATACATACTTTTTTTTACGAATATCACTCAATACATGCAAATTATCTTAATTAGAACTAATAAAATTATAAATAAACCTATAAATGTATTGATTAAAACAGGTTATACGTTAATTAGCCTACTATTTGGGTAAGGTTTCGTTACTTGTAGCTCCAATTGATTTGTTTGAATAGAATGAAAAATCAAATAAAAAGTAAACATATTGCTTTATATTTCAAAATACGTTATATACAATATATTGCACATAGTGCAGTGAATGACACTTTCTGTGCAGTTGTTCAAATATTTTATTTTTTATTTATGATTACAATTGTTATATATCTTGTTATTATCAAATGAATAGTAGGCCATTATAATTTGCTTGTTTTTCTGCGTACTTTTATTATTGTTTGTCACTTCGACACATTTGAAACTATAATAAAAACAGACCAAAACAACATCTCAACTAATTTAGTTATCGTATTAACAACAAAATTTACCGGAAAGTTGTTTTTCAGAAGTGGCATTATGACCTTAGTATAACAACTTGTAACGGATATTGCAATTCTTCCCTACTGTGAGTTGGTTATGTTGCACGAAAAGTATATCCGTAGTAAAAACAATTCTACAGAAACTCTTATTTTTGCCATTACTGTGAGTTTGTTTTGTTGCATATATAGTATATGGGTGTAAAACAATTATTTGTACAGACATCCTAAATTTCCCTCTAATGTAGGTATGTTTTATTGCAGGAAAAGTATATTCATAGTAAAACAACTTTATCATAAATTGTCATTTTCTCTCTAAGAGTGGATTTGTTTCGATGCATGGGTTTATTCGTAGTTAACTAACTACAGTACTATGTTTGTTCTCTTCTATAGAATATCTTATTGTAGATTTGCTTTGTTATACGAATGTTATATTTGAACCCTTTAAACGACATTTACTAATATGAGTAAAAAATACTCACATCTGAGTACTTCGCAGATTCAAGATGGATCCCAGTAAATTTTACTCAAATTTTAAAATTGCATCTTCTTATTTCTAAAACCTTGCATTTACTCAAAAATGGGTTTACTTAGATTTGGAAGTGTCATTTATCGTATTTTGAATGTAACAACTACTTATACAAATATCACTGTTTTTTTTAATAATTGTATGTAATAAATAAAATAGACCATTAAAACTTATTTTCCATCAAAATCACTAAATTACATATTTTTATCAAAAAAGGAAACTTTTTTTGTTTTACCCTTCTATCATTCAGTTACATGTATGTCTTCTACCATTCAGTTACATATCTCTTTGCGTTGATGTCGGTTTGCAAATGTACGCTAAACAGACATTGCAAGCTGCTTCTCAGCTTTTATTTTTCTTTAAAACCTTAAGTTTTTTTTATTTATTTTGATATTTGGAATATCTTCAATTTTCAATCTATTTTATTTTCATTTATTTAAATAAATGTAAGTGGGGGTAATATCAAATTTAATCTGATTTTTATCTTTTACATTATATAAACATACGAGGGCTGTTTTTTTTTTCAACCTCCGAAGGGCTGTAACAAAAAGACGGGTCAAGATACAAAAAAGATTTTTTTACCAAAAGTAAAGTTCAATACTGCTTATTTCTCCATATAATCACCTTGACGATTAAAGCATTTGTCATATCTGTAAACAAGCTATGAAATTCCCTCTTCATAAAAATGTAGTCGCCAATGATTTGAAGGGAGTTGTGACGGTTTCTTTGAGCTCCACGTCAACTTGGAAGCGCTACAATCCAAGCCACTATGCTTATCAATAATTCACTTATGATAAACCTTCGAGTTTCCCTAAACACTTGGTCAACTCACTGAACAATACTGATGTTCATGAAGAAGGACTTGCTCAAGTGCTCTCAAGGAAACAAGTCTGTCTCTACAGACGGTATTGTTCAGCGAGTTGACCAAGTGTTTAGGGAAACTCACAGGTTCACCATAAGTGAATTATGGACTAGCAGTGGCTTGGACGACAGAAAAAAATTGACGTAAAGCTTCCAAATTTACTTTTTTTAAACGAAACCGTCACAACTCCCTCCCAATCATTGGCGGCTACATTTTATGAAGAGGGTATTTCAAAGCTTTTTTACAGGTATGATAAATGCCTTAATCGCCAAGATGATTATGTGGAGAAATAAGCAGTATTGTACATTACTTTAGGTATTTTTTTTTGTTTTGTATTTTGACCCGTCATTTTGTTACAGCCCAACGAAGGTTGAAAAACAACAGCCCTCGTATTAATTCAGTTATCAATATCATTCAATTGTTTAAAAAAATGCACCTTGACATTTTAAATTTGACACATACTACGATCTAAGTTAAATATTCGTTTCCAGAGATAAATATTTTAATCCTATATGTTTTTTTCTCATATTTGAGATGAATAAAATGCACATCAGTTTAGCATGACTCAATTTCCAATAACCCAGGCAGGATACTAAACTTGTTCTCAAAACGATCAACCAACTAAACTTCTCGACAAATATTTTTGCTTAGCAATCTTTTTTCGCCACAAATGTTTATACCTCCACCTTGCGAATCTGAAAACTCGGGTTCCTGAGTGCTAATATAAATTTCGGTTTTTCAAAGCCCGAAATTCCTTCACATGTTAGAAAAGTGAAAGAAGGGATATAATTCTTCCAAGTGATTGTTGTAACCATGGTTACGAAATGACAGGAGGGGGCCATAAACTTTGGAATTCCGCAGTTACTGGGCAACAATTTGGGAGCATGCGCAAAACTTATTCTTTGCCGCCAATTGTTTATTGATTAACAATTATCGGAAGGAGTCTGTAATGTTCACCTATTGTCGATATTACGAATATAAGT
Organism: Oedothorax gibbosus; assembly: GCA_019343175.1. Taxonomy (NCBI): domain Eukaryota; kingdom Metazoa; phylum Arthropoda; class Arachnida; order Araneae; family Linyphiidae; genus Oedothorax; species Oedothorax gibbosus. The sequence goes on from CM033273.1 coordinate 20,610,132, forward strand.
TTTCCGAAGTATGCAGTAAGTAGTGTAGTATAAGGGTTTGCCATAAAAGAAGAATACCGTTAACTTATATGTGAATTTCTTAGACTTGCACGTAAGTGCTATTTTAAGCATTTGTAGTAGCTTTAAAATTTCTCATTTAATTTAAGCAGAAAAACACTAGAGTGACATTTTGACAAAAAAATAATTGTGAGTAGACTGTGAGAGATTAGTTTTGTAAGATTTAATCACAAAATAAACAAGCTGCTATAGCGTAAAAATCAAGGTACATGATATCGTACCAAACATTTGTATAAAACCCCATAAATTCTATAAACTCATAATGAAAAATTTACACTCAGCCTGCATAATGTTATATCGAAATATCGCACTCTTTATGTAAAAGTGGCATATTTCATTTTAGTAAACATGGGGAAAGGGTGATTTATCTGTGTAGGCATAAGCTCATCATTGTTAAACCATTGAAAAGGAGGAGCACAACTAAAACCAATTTGAAGAGTCACTAGTATCTTTCAGATACACAAAAATAAAATGTAACAAAAAGTAAATATTAAACTTGGTCATATAGATAATTGCTAGGGATTTTTCAATTAAATAAATAAAATAAAAATGTGTCGATTAATATCGCTATTGTCTCCAAATTAGCACAAAAACTATTGCTTGAAATTATCTCCAGAACAATTTATCATCAATACTCTAAAAACATTTGTCTACACTTTACCCAAAGCACTGTCTACATATTACCCGTTCTTCCGAAATAAACTCATTTTGGGGAACAAATAACTTTTTAGTAAATCAGTAAAAAAATTATTATATGTGATGACATCATGTATCAAGTTTCACGTACACTTAAATTAAGTAAAAATTCAAAGTTTAAACGTTTCCAACCAAAGCATTTTGATTAGTTTTAAAGGGTTTACCCTTACCAATATTTCTAGTGTTTCAATTAGAATCGTTTTTTCATATTTTGAAATTTAAGTATGATAGTACTCGTGGACCAATTAAAGATTGAGACTGTTGTAGATTTCCGAAAACCAATTAAGAATGCTTTTTATTTTATCAAACATTTTTAATAATGAATATATAAAGGGTTTATATTTATATTAATCCGAATAACACAATTGTTTATTAATTACTCAAACTACCTTAATATAAACTCGTATGCTTTTGCACTATTCAACTACATTTACCTGTGATGTATCTCTACGATACTAAGGCCTTCTCAATGGTTACCTGAGAATCAGTAAAATGATGTCTATCGTTTAAGTATTAGATCTGTGGCAGGGGATTCGTACGTTACGCAAATGATTTGTGACGCGCCTCAGCTGTTCTATTTCAATGTGGTTCAATTAAAGCAGACACTTTAATATGTTTTTAAGCTTATTGGTACACTAAGGATTATTTACTTTATGTTATACTTTACATTTCAAAATTTCTTGTATAGAGGATTTGATTAATCTTTTTAGTTTAATTTGTTAGTATTGTCTGATCTAATTGGTGCGACTGGTCACACCTATTCACTTTAACAGCTGTTTTATTGATACGTTTTCTTCTACATAACTTCTTTCTACATAACTTCAAACGAGAATGTTTGCAATAGAAACTGTCACTTAGAACCACTTCAGTACAAAATGCAAGCGTCCAAACAAAGAATAAACTCAGAATTTAGTTTTAGGTAATACATTTTGAAGTTCAAAACCAATCAATCTACTCTTCTTCAAAAATTCAATAGTTATTCCTTATCATTTTCAAAATTTATTGGTATTTTGAAGATTAAAAATTTAGTATTAGGAAAGAAAGAAGCAAAACATTTCATAACAACACACAAAATTGAAATTGTATGTCACATTCAAATCATAAATAAAAAAAATTAAATACCGTTTCAAAAAATTAAAAAAAACTTCGCAAAAATGAATATTAAGTCTTGAGATTCTATTATTCATTATTAAATGATTATATGAAAATGAAAAAAAATTCGCCTTCGCATTTAAAAACAATGCGCCCTTTTCTAAACAAATTGGAAAAGTTCCTGCGGCTGTTCAGTGGTAATGGCGATTTAATTTATTTAATAAAGACATTATTATTCTTTTAAATATATAGTAAATTTTGCCGTTTTTTAATAATTTAAAAAGTTAAAACTAAACATTTTTGTGATATTTTTAATGATTTCTTGTTTCAATTATTTGACGATTCACATTTGTGTATTGCATTTGTTTTTTGGACTGTGAAAGTAATTAGCAGACAGTCAGACGGACCGGTATAGCTTTTATAAAAAAATTCTATTTTTCCGTTAAAACGTTGCCTTGTAGTTAAAATTGACAAAATATCAATAGTTATGATTAAACATAAAATTAAAAATGTTAATGCACTTGTATTTCAACAATATTATAAATGACATTTTTATTATGTACTTTGTCAACGTGTAACTTTTTGTCTATATAATTTGATAAAGAATATCCATGATTGCAATCATTTCATTGAGTTATAAGAAAACATAATATTTTTTGTAATAATATTTTGAAGGAAATTGGTGTCATAAATACTATTTTAAAGTACTGATTCGAAGCTTATCAAGCATACTCACGAAAAAGAAATTCTTACAACTTTATTTTACTTTTTTTATTCGAGCTATTAAAATGATCTGAAAAATAATGCTAATTACATAATATTTCATTGCTAACAATGTTTAATCATAGTAAAGAGGAGAAAGAATAAATGAATTGTCCACTAAAGGCAAATAAATATTTGAGAGTTTAATGATGCGAACGTCCCAAAGGAAATATTAATTATTTTAATGTTATGGAACATGTTACACGTAACTATTGTTTTTTAGTTAATTAAAAACTTTCTAACAGACTTCATAAAATTATATTTGTCAAAGAAAATAAAACAATGAATAATGAATTATATTTTTTCGTACATTGTTAAAAGTGTTGTGCAAGATTTCACCAAAAGATGTTGCCTAGTAGTTGCAACGGATGAATGGAGAAATGTTTCACCATAGTTTCGGAAAATGGTTGAACCATAAATTTATTTAAAAAAAATAAAATTAAAAAAAATGTCTAACAAAATACCGACATTATGGTTAAACCTTTCACCACACATCCTTTGCAGCTAATTGCAACAGTACAATTGCATTTTATCATAAGATGAAGGCACGTTGAGCCGTTGGATGCTGAGTTTATATTATGTAGAATTGTTATGCAATTGGGACGTTTGAACTTAGCAATGGTTTTGTCAAAAAAATAGACATGACTTTTTGTATTTGTCAATATTTGTGATGCTAGGAAAATATAAATAAATGAAAATTTTATGTTCTGATGTGGTTTAATTCAATTATTGAAGATAATTGCTATGTTACAGAATTAACAAGGATTATAAACAAAAAAAGATCTAGAAATCTAACTATTTCCAGTTAAAAAAAACATTTTTTTATATTATTTTCACAAAACTTTTTCTAGTAATCCAAGCCTTCCTAAGAATTTATGAATCGAAGATGCTCGCATAAATTGACAGTTTTTTTATTGAGAAAAAAGAATAAAATACAGCATTCAAACTATAATTTTATCTGCGGAAAATAACAAATTTAAATGTTGAACATCCAAATTACTAGAATTACATTTACAAGTAATGCTATTAAATGCAAATGTATTGCCTCCTTTAAAAATCGTTAAATGAAAATATATCCATCTATCGCAGAAATATAAGTTGACAATTATTCTAAAAATTAACTTTTCTCGACGCAATAAGCTTTTATTCCAAATGAATAACTATAAATATTAAAAAAAGAAAATGAAAGAAACGCAATTTAAACATGGAAACATTCTCATTGCTAACCCTTCTCATTCCTTACATTCTCACCATCCGACTCCAAATCACCTGAAAATGTTTCAAGAGCAGTAAATGGAAGATTCGTTCGTGACTAGAAAAATCGAAAAGCCACATACATCCGGTAAGGGACAGAACCCAAGAATCTTTTAGTTCTCCTTTTTGAAACTGCTTTATTGAGTTAAAAATCCTTGAAATGGCGCTGGGAATTATCTTTTGTATGTTCTATGGAGGGCGAGCGCCGATGATTTAGAGTTCTGGGATACTCGTCGAATTGAAATTGGTTTCTTTCTGTTTAATTAGAAGTTGGTTCGACTGTAAATGAGACTGGAGCCGTGTGTGATTCTTTTTGGTAACTTTGTATCGACCCAAAATTCTTGATGAGTCATTGCGTTTTATTAGAAAAGATACTTTGATTTCAAGAATCTTGTGAATTTATACCATAAAAATATCTTTGAATTTAATGAACAAAAAAAAACATAATAAAAATAAGTTTTTTTGGAAACTGCAATAATTAACAATTAATAAAATATTACATTCTATAAAAGTGGGATAGATGAAATATGAAATAAATTCAAGTATAAATAGGTCAATTACTTTTTTTAAAGTAATAATTTTTATTAATTGTAATGTTATGCCATCTCGCCAGTTAGACCTATATGTTATACTTTGAAAGTCAAAAAATAAAATACACATATAAAAGATAATTTGGAATGCTGTTTGAAATGTTTTAAACTATCAACCTATCAGAAAATGCACCTGCTGCGATAATATAATCTTTCGAACTTTCTGGAATTCTACACAGGTTTCGAAAATAAATTCGTCTACTTTTAAAAACAAATTTTTGATTTTTTTTCCCATTTAACTCTTTCAAATATAATATTGCAAATATATATGCTTTCAATCATATGTAAATGCTAAATAATGAAATTACGCTAAAAGAAGCGATATTTGCTTTTATAAGTATTGATGTATATTTATTTGTTTACTAGTATTTTTCATTTTTAAATAGTGCACATATTTTTAAACAGGTAACTTTAATCTGAAATTAATGTATGCATGATAGAATTTATTTTACCACCGCAATTAATATTTTACTATTTTGAGAAAAATATTGTAAATAAATTGTAATAATATGCATCATTTGTAGATATTTTAATTTACATTTTTGAGTAGGAAGAAGCTTTTACAAACTAGTTAAAAAATATATCATTTATATTTTTTTCGTTTAATTATAAACTAAATTTTAAAAAAAATTTAAATCCTATATTTCTACATATATGGTAGGCTATATATGTTAGAATTTAGAAAATTATAGTAAATATTTATCGAGTTTCCTGAATAAGATCTCATTTTGTGTTTAACTAAATGTGTCTCCTTGAGCGAATTTGATTAGATTAAAAGTAAATAAATTGGTATATGAAGAATTTTTATAGGAAATTGTATAGACCTTCTTGAAAATTTTTAAAGAAAAATTATCGACGCGAACTAACTTTAACTATTAAAATAAATATGTACATTAATAATAAAATTATTACATGATTTGCTGCTATACATTCAAACATTATAAACAAAATCAATTGTTTTTAAAGGATTTTTTCAATTTATGTAGTAAAAGGTTATATGGATCTGAAAAACATATTTTTCGCATAACTGCAAAAAAAAACAAAAGTACAAAAAAAGTAACTAAAAATCCTTAAAAGCACTGCCTAAAATAAAAATTGTAATGCGTAATAAATATTTATGCCACAGACTCTTTCAAAATTCAGCTAAAAAATAAACGCATGAATATAATGGAAAGCCGAAAGACATCAAAATGCCATGTATTATATCAATAAAAAATTACCATATATCGCAGTTCACTTTCATGTCAAACCACTCACTATGCTCTAACTTTTAGTGTTAAAACGTTTGACCCTCTGTTGAAGGCATTGTTTGTAGTTTATGTGGGTGTATGTGAAGTAATACATTTCATATTGATCTATTTGAGGCAGGAAAAAGATTTTTTATGTATTATTCATTCGATTCAGGTATATTTTCAGCTTTGAAGATTCTTGATTTTAGCTTCCACACTACGTTTATAACGTAAAAAGTGGAAGTTATTATAATCGTTCAGTCCATCTGTCTGTCTGTCTGCCCGTCCGTCTGTCACCCACTTTCATAGCCCAAACTACAAATGCTACGGACAAGTGTGATACGTCAAAATATTCAGCGCATCGAAATTAAAATACATTGAAAATTTCAGAAAAGAATTCGAATTATTTATTTTTGCGACATCAATCCGTTTGAAATGACGTCAAATATATTTAACTAAGAGATTCTTTGTTTGTATGTTGATGTGAAATGTTTCGGTTCTATTCAAAATAGAGGAATATTACATATTTATTCTTTGAAATATAAATTAATTTTTGCAAACGATAATAATTATTGAACAATTATTGAAACGATAATAATTATTATTTCAATAATTATTATCGTTAATTATTCAGGTAATCAGCGACCTCTGTCTTTTAATAATTGTTCAATAATTCAATAATTATTATCGTTTGCAATCATTATTATTTCAATAATTATTGAAGAAATAATTATTGAAATTTTCGAAATAAAATAAATGAAACTAGCCAAATTTAGAGTGAAAATTTTTATATAATTAATTATTATTGACTAATTGAGAATTAATATTGTGTTTGGCTACTTTTTTCCTGTTCAACACAAATGTTGTGTGGAAGCGGGTTGAGTGACAGATTCTGTTACAAACATATTGTTTATTTATAAATAATAAAAGTGAATCAGAAATTGTTATTTTATGAGATACTAAACTATCTAAAGAATCTTATACGATTTTTTTTTACTTCATAATGTTTTTGAACAGTTTATTAATTAATGTTCCGTTCAAATGTCATGTATTTGGAACATAATAAACATTTCTATTTAGATAGTTTTTAACAAAGGAAAGTTAAGTAAATAGCTAGTAATTTTACATTTCACTTCTTTTGGTGCACAAAAGTAATATTTCGAATAACTTTAAAATGGTTCATTATTTTAAGCTGAGTACCATAGGTTTTTTAGCTTCCACACTACGTTTATAACGTAAAAAGTGGAAGGTTTTATAATCGTTCAGTCCGTCTGTCTGTCTGTCTGTCTGTCTGTCACCCACTTTCACAGAAAGAACCACAAGTCCCACAGACAAGTGTGATACGTCATTTTAAAGCAAAAAATCAGATTAGGCTACATTCCAAATTTCATTAAAAAATTTAAATTAGAAGTTTATTTAAAATTTAAATAACTAAATTTTTTTTATCTACATTGAAATAACATGCAAATTCTATTTTTATTCATATTTTCACTATTGTCATCCACAAGTCCCACAGACAAGTGGGATACGTCATTTTGAAGCAAAAAATCAGATTAGGATACATGCCAAATTTCATTAAAAATTTTTAACTAGAAGCTTATTTAAAATTTAAATAACTAAAAATTTAATCTACATTGAAATAACATGCAAATTCCATTTTTATTCAATATTTTCACTGTTGCCATTTCGTTAAACGTACGAGAAACTTTTGTTAAAATAAAAATACACTTTTGAAAAAATATTTATTTATGTGATATAATTCGGTTTGGATTGTTGTATTATCACAATAGAGTTCTTTTAATGGTTCTATATATATGTATGTAGAAAGATGCATAGAGAATTCTAACTTAACATAAAAAAAAATATGCTAAGTTTCGCTTTTATTTTTAAAGCATCAATTGTACAAATTATAAATTTTTTGAACTGTAAATTAATTTAACAAATTATAAATAAGTGAATTTTCGAAAGAAATGTAAATGGAAAATTGTGGCGACAAAAATATTTATTAAAAAGATTACATCATTATTCTTCGAACTTCAAACAAATTTAGCAAACGATAAAGTCTAATTATTAAATCTGAGAAAGAAGATTGATGAAAATAGTTAATTTTGGCGTTTAAAAGTTTGAATTACAAATAGCTAAAGGCCCTGTTTTTATTAGAATTAAATCACATTTGCCATTCGCAACAATCGCTCGAGAAACTTTAATTCTTTTAGACAATAAATTAAAATAAATTTATTTTTGCAACATCGATCAGTTTGAAATGACGTCAAATATATTTCACTACGCAATCCTTGTATGGTGATATGAAATGTTTTCATTCTATTTAAAAGCGAGGAATATGACATATTTATTCTTTAAAATATAATTAATTTTTGCAAACGATAAGTAATAATTATTGAATTTTCGAAATAAAATAAATGAAACTAGCCAAATTTAGCTTGTAAATGTTAAATATAGAATTAATGTGTTTGGCGCGTTTTTTCCTGTTAAACACAAATATGTGGAAGCGAGTTAAGTGACAGATTCTGTTACAAACCTACTTGTTTATGTTTAAAACAAAAACATCCAATATTAGAAACTATGGGTGTGAGCTAAAAACTTATCTTAAGTAAATAATTAAAAATGAGTGGCATTTTGAAGAACAAATTCTCCATGTACAAACATTGAAAACATTTCAATTTCTTTTTAATAAGATTATTTTATAAAGAATTTTACTTATAAAATAAAAATAGTTTTATGACTAAAAAATAAACATGTACTGGATAATAATTATTATATTTTTACTATTTCTAAATTATTATGCTATATATTAGAATTTTTTCATTTTTTTAGTGTTAAGCACACACTTTTCTATATGTTATAAAGTTATTTGGGATATTTTAAAATTTATCAAATCTTTGATTCTATATCTAACTGTTATAAACTGCATTTAATACAATCAGTTGAGAAGATGGAAAAACCTGTATGCATAAGACTCAAATAAAAAAAAATTCCTTTAAAATTTAAGCACTTTTAACATATATTAATACGAAATCGTAATAGGATACCCTAAATCACTTAAGGCCCCATCCCATCCAATTATTCAGGTAATCAGCGACCTCTGTCTTTTAATTTCCTGATCTACTCCAATGGCGAGTCCTTTTCTTGAAAGAAGCTAATAACCACTTCGGAATCGAATTGGAGAGAAAGAAAGCAACATAAAAAAAGGTGAAGAAAAAAAGCTAACATTAAATGAAGAACCTAGCAGATAATAAGGGAAGAAGAGTTCTTTATTAATACCTCCTGGCTACAGAAATATTGATTTTTTAGGTGAAACCCAATCCAAAATCGTTTCTTGAAATTGGGTGCACTGGAAACGTAAGCTCAATAATTTATCTGAATATAAAGCTTTTGTCTTGTTTAGATTGGATTTTTTTTATGTAATTACCCTTTTTGAAAGTTTGGCTTGATCTTTCTTTATGTTTTCGATCAATTTATTTAAGAAATCGTTATAAAGTGATTATTTTTAATGATGTTTTTTAAGCATACATTTTGAAAATTATAAATTATGCGTATATGTTTCGTAAATGCCCTTTTACAAAAATATTTTTTACTTTTAATATATATTGTATAGTTTGTTTATAAAAAATTGTTTGAAAAATATTCATTATCTATGAATTGTCCACTAAAGGCAAATAAATATTTGAGAGTTTAATGATGCGAACGTCCCAAAGGAAATATTAATTATTTTAATGTTATGGAACATGTTACACGTAACTATTGTTTTTTAGTTAATTAAAAACTTTCTAACAGACTTCATAAAATTATATTTGTCAAAGAAAATAAAACAATGAATAATGAATTATATTTTTTCGTACATTGTTAAAAGTGTTGTGCAAGATTTCACCAAAAGATGTTGCCTAGTAGTTGCAACGGATGAATGGAGAAATGTTTCACCATAGTTTCGGAAAATGGTTGAACCATAAATTTATTTAAAAAAAATAAAATTAAAAAAAATGTCTAACAAAATACCGACATTATGGTTAAACCTTTCACCACACATCCTTTGCAGCTAATTGCAACAGTACAATTGCATTTTATCATAAGATGAAGGCACGTTGAGCCGTTGGATGCTGAGTTTATATTATGTAGAATTGTTATGCAATTGGGACGTTTGAACTTAGCAATGGTTTTGTCAAAAAAAATAGACATGACTTTTTGTATTTGTCAATATTTGTGATGCTAGGAAAATATAAATAAATGAAAATTTTATGTTCTGATGTGGTTTAATTCAATTATTGAAGATAATTGCTATGTTACAGAATTAACAAGGATTATAAACAAAAAAAGATCTAGAAATCTAACTATTTCCAGTTAAAAAAAACATTTTTTTATATTATTTTCACAAAACTTTTTCTAGTAATCCAAGCCTTCCTAAGAATTTATGAATCGAAGATGCTCGCATAAATTGACAGTTTTTTTATTGAGAAAAAAGAATAAAATACAGCATTCAAACTATAATTTTATCTGCGGAAAATAACAAATTTAAATGTTGAACATCCAAATTACTAGAATTACATTTACAAGTAATGCTATTAAATGCAAATGTATTGCCTCCTTTAAAAATCGTTAAATGAAAATATATCCATCTATCGCAGAAATATAAGTTGACAATTATTCTAAAAATTAACTTTTCTCGACGCAATAAGCTTTTATTCCAAATGAATAACTATAAATATTAAAAAAAGAAAATGAAAGAAACGCAATTTAAACATGGAAACATTCTCATTGCTAACCCTTCTCATTCCTTACATTCTCACCATCCGACTCCAAATCACCTGAAAATGTTTCAAGAGCAGTAAATGGAAGATTCGTTCGTGACTAGAAAAATCGAAAAGCCACATACATCCGGTAAGGGACAGAACCCAAGAATCTTTTAGTTCTCCTTTTTGAAACTGCTTTATTGAGTTAAAAATCCTTGAAATGGCGCTGGGAATTATCTTTTGTATGTTCTATGGAGGGCGAGCGCCGATGATTTAGAGTTCTGGGATACTCGTCGAATTGAAATTGGTTTCTTTCTGTTTAATTAGAAGTTGGTTCGACTGTAAATGAGACTGGAGCCGTGTGTGATTCTTTTTGGTAACTTTGTATCGACCCAAAATTCTTGATGAGTCATTGCGTTTTATTAGAAAAGATACTTTGATTTCAAGAATCTTGTGAATTTATACCATAAAAATATCTTTGAATTTAATGAACAAAAAAAAACATAATAAAAATAAGTTTTTTTGGAAACTGCAATAATTAACAATTAATAAAATATTACATTCTATAAAAGTGGGATAGATGAAATATGAAATAAATTCAAGTATAAATAGGTCAATTACTTTTTTTAAAGTAATAATTTTTATTAATTGTAATGTTATGCCATCTCGCCAGTTAGACCTATATGTTTATACTTTGAAAGTCAAAAAATAAAATACACATATAAAAGATAATTTGGAATGCTGTTTGAAATGTTTTAAACTATCAACCTATCAGAAAATGCACCTGCTGCGATAATATAATCTTTCGAACTTTCTGGAATTCTACACAGGTTTCGAAAATAAATTCGTCTACTTTTGAAAACAAATTTTTGATTTTTTTTCCCATTTAACTCTTTCAAATATAATATTGCAAATATATATGCTTTCAATCATATGTAAATGCTAAATAATGAAATTACGCTAAAAGAAGCGATATTTGCTTTTATAAGTATTGATGTATATTTATTTGTTTACTAGTATTTTTCATTTTTAAAATAGTGCACATATTTTTAAACAGGTAACTTTAATCTGAAATTAATGTATGCATGATAGAATTTATTTTACCACCGCAATTAATATTTTACTATTTTGAGAAAAATATTGTAAATAAATTGTAATAATATGCATCATTTGTAGATATTTTAATTTACATTTTTGAGTAGGAAGAAGGCTTTTACAAACTAGTTAAAAAATATATCATTTATATTTTTTTCGTTTAATTATAAACTAAATTTTAAAAAAAATTTAAATCCTATTTCTACATATATGGTAGGCTATATATGTTAGAATTTAGAAAATTATAGTAAATATTTATCGAGTTTCCTGAATAATATCTCATTTTGTGTTTAACTAAATGTGTCTCCTTGAGCGAATTTGATTAGATTAAAAATAAATAAATTGGTATATGAAGAATTTTTATAGGAAATTGTATAGACCTTCTTGAAAATTTTTAAAGAAAAATTATCGACGCGAACTAACTTTAACTATTAAAACAAATATTTACATTAATAATAAATTATTACATGATTTGCTGCTATACATTCAAACATTATAAACAAAATCAATTATTTTTAAAGGATTTTTTCAATTTATGTAGTAAAAGGTTATATGGATCTGAAAAACATATTTTTCGCATACTGCAAAAAAAAACCAAAAGTACAAAAAAGTAACTAAAAATCCTTAAAAGCACTGCCTAAAATAAAAATTGTAATGCGTAATAAATATTTATGCCACAGACTCTTTCAAAATTCAGCTAAAAAATAAACGCATGAATATAATGGAAAGCCGAAAGACATCAAAATGCCATGTATTATATCAATAAAAAATTACCATATATCGCAGTTCACTTTCATGTCAAACCACTCACTATGCTCTAACTTTTAGTGTTAAAACGTTTGACCCTCTGTTGAAGGCATTGTTTGTAGTTTATGTGGGTGTATGTGAAGTAATACATTTCATATTGATCTATTTGAGGCAGGAAAAAGATTTTTTATGTATTATTCATTCGATTCAGGTATATTTTCAGCTTTGAAGATTCTTGATTTTAGCTTCCACACTACGTTTATAACGTAAAAAGTGGAAGTTATTATAATCGTTCAGTCCATCTGTCTGTCTGTCTGCCCGTCCGTCTGTCACCCACTTTCATAGCCCAAACTACAAATGCTACGGACAAGTGTGATACGTCAAAATATTCAGCGCATCGAAATTAAAATACATTGAAAATTTCAGAAAAGAATTCGAATTATTTATTTTTGCGACATCAATCCGTTTAAAATGACGCCAAATATATTTAACTAAGAGATTCTTTGTTTGTATGTTGATGTGAAATATTTCGGTTCTATTCAAAATAGAGGAATATTACATATTTATTCTTTGAAATATAAATTAATTTTTGCAAACGATAATAATTTTGAACAATTATTGAAACGATAATAATTATTATTTCAATAATTATTATCGTTAATTATTCAGGTAATCAGCGACCTCTGTCTTTTAATAATTGTTCAATAATTCAATAATTATTATCGTTTGCAATCATTATTATTTCAATAATTATTGAAGAAATAATTATTGAAATTTTCGAAATAAAATAAATGAAACTAGCCAAATTTAGAGTGAAAATTTTATATAATTAATTATTATTGATAATTGAGAATTAATATTGTGTTTGGCTACTTTTTTCCTGTTCAACACAAATGTTGTGTGGAAGCGGGTTGAGTGACAGATTCTGTTACAAACATTGTTTATTTATAAATACTAAAGTGAATCAGAAATTGTTATTTTATGAGATACTAAACTATCTAAAGAATCTTATACGATTTTTTTTTACTTCATAATGTTTTGAACAGTTTATTAATTAATGTTCCGTTCAAATGTATGTATTTGGAAATAATAAACATTTCTTTTGATATTTTTAAAAAGGAAAGTTAAGTAAATAGCTAGTAATTTTACATTTCACTTCTTTTGGTGCACAAAATAATATTCGAATAACTTTAAAATGGTTCATTATTTTAAGCTGAGTACCATAGGTTTTTTTATGTTTAAAACAAAAACATCCAATATTAGAAACTATGGGTGTGAGCTAAAAACTTATCTTAAGTAAATAATTAAAAATGAGTGGCATTTTGAAGAACAATTTCCATGTACAAACATTGAAAACATTTCAATTCTTTTTAATAAGATTATTTTATAAAGAATTTTACTTATAAAATAAAAATAGTTTTATGACTAAAAAATAAACATTTACTGGATAATAATTATTATATTTTTACTATTTTTAAATTATTATGCTATATATTAGAATTTTTTCATATTTTTTAGTGTTAAAAACACACTTTTCTTTTATGTTATAAAGTTATTTGGGATATTTTAAAATTTATCAAATCTTTGATTCTATATCTAACTGTTATAAACTGCATTTAATACAATCAGTTGAGAAGATGGAAAAACCTGTATGCATAAGACTCAAATAAAAAAAATTTCCTTTAAAATTTAAGCACTTTTAACATATATTAATACGAAATCGTAATAAGATACCCTAAATCACTTAAGGCCCCATCCCATCCAATTATTCAGGTAATCAGCGACCTCTGTCTTTTAATTTCCTGATCTACTCCAATGGCGAGTCCTTTTCTTGAAAGAAGCTAATAACCACTTCGGAATCGAATTGGAGAGAAAGAAAGCAACATAAAAAAAGGTGAAGAAAAAAGCTAACATTAAATGAAGAACCTAGCAGATAATAAGGAAGAAGAGTTCTTTATTAATACCTCCTGGCTACAGAAATATTGATTTTTTAGGTGAAACCCAATCCAAAATCGTTTCTTGAAATTGGGTGCACTGGAAACGTAAGCTCAATAATTTATCTGAATATAAAGCTTTTGTCTTGTTTAGATTGGATTTTTTTTATGTAATTACCCTTTTTGAAAGTTTGGCTTGATCTTTCTTTATGTTTTCGATCAATTTATTTAAGAAATCGTTATAAAGTGATTATTTTTAATGATGTTTTTTAAGCATACATTTTGAAAATTATAAATTATGCGTATATGTTTCGTAAATGTCCTTTTACAAAAATATTTTTTACTTTTAATATATATTGTATAGTTTGTTTATAAAAAAATTGTTTGAAAAATATTCATTATCTATCGAAAAATTCAACTTTTCAATGCAGAATTTTTTTTACACATATTGGAAAATTGTCAACGAGGTGTATTGTTTATAAGATGAAACCCAAATTAAATATTTATGTATGGGACACTAGTAACACTATGTTGTAGCATTAAAAACCTTTTTAACCTAGAACATCTTATCGATTGCTTCGGTATAATACTCTTATATTATTAATCTGTTCTTAATATTTTATTAAATGTTTGCATTTAAAAAAGTTATAAATAAAAAGGATTCATGATATGTAAATGATGTTATGATTATGGATCAGTAATGTATCTTTTTTTTTAGGGTTTTGATGATTAGCATTTGAATTTATACCAAAACTACTCATTTAGCTTTTTGAAGTACTCACATTTTATTGCGAATAAATTTGTAAAAGCTTACCAATTATCAAATACTACTAAATAATACACTTTACATTTTTCCACATATCTAGACCAAAAATCTCCAATAACTCAAAAACGCACCACACAACAATCAAGAACCAAAGAAAAATTTCTTGAAAAGAATAACAATAACAAAGTATTCAGTACATCCTTTACCCCTTAAAAAACTTTTAAAAAAAGATCCCAACATTCTATTTTGATCCAACAATTTTCGTACTGAGCTCTCAGGGAAAATAACATATCCGAAATTCACGATCAACCTGATCTCCCCCATTTCAAAGCATAACTCCTTACTGAACGTACCCGTCTCCATACTTCCCGGCCAAAAAACAATGACTAAAACTAGCTCTTTGGAGTGAAACAATTGTAACTAAGGCTGGGATAATTTTCAATTGGAAGTTAATTTAAAATTTAAAAAAAATCTACAAGGATTTTATTTTAAATAGTAAACTTTGGAACACAATGCAATTTTTTAATTTTTAGATCATATTTACAATTTAGGTGCTTTTGTAAAAAAAAAAGTTTCAATAACAAACCATTTGTAGAGAGAATTTTGAGTTTATCTTTAATGCATAGAAACAATGAAGAATAGTAGCTTTAATGCATAGTAATTAAAATATAGGGTCTAGTTTCAAAACTTCCATTTCCAGAGTCTGGTCCGTAGTTTAGCAATGATCAATTCAATTGGACGAAATAGCCCCCCGATGGACAGACCGGACAATATATCTTAGTTTTACTTTGAAGAATGCGTTTAGAGACTAGACCTTTTGAACTACAATCAATTTATTTGAAGGGATAAACACATAATTAATGGGGCCCGGATGGCCGAGTGGTTTGCATTGCAGACCATTACGCTAGCAGTCTGCGCGCTGTAACGGTGCGGTTCGATCCGCTTCGCCTGGTACTTCTTTCTCTGTGACATAAAATCTTTCTGTGTCTGTCTCTTGACGAAGGCTTTAAGCGATTCTCTGATCAAGCACACAAGCCGGAATATATATGTACCTACCCTACCCTACCCTACATAATTAATGGAGTGGAGATTAATAGTTTACAAATTTAATTTCCACTTTTCTTTAAGTATCGGCTATTTATCAGACATAAATATTATAGTTTTGTAGGCAGAGGCATGACTTTAATCAACATATCCCTGACTTAAAAATAAGAAAAAGAAAAAAAACTTAATCATTTAGAAAACTGCACAATTTTATTTCGCATATGTATATGCATTACATATATTGGCATGCATAATATGCTTATGCATATGCATTCCAAAGATACTTTATTAGTTCATATGTAATCATAAAGTTCACTTTTGAATTAAATGTCATTTACTACTTTATGCAACTAACAACCGCTCACTGCTGAAGTGCAGTTTCCATTGGGGAAGTTGGAGATATTTTCCTTCAACAAATGACCACCTGAAATGGGAGATTTCGTAAATTGTAAAACAGTTAGAGCGGGCTTATGGCCTTCGGGCCTGCCCCGTACTACCCTCCTTACTACAGCATATTCTCCACTCTCTCTTATTGAATGTTTTACAGCTTTCTTTAAAAAAAGGCTTTGTGGTATATGTTTTAAGTAGTTTTTCTTACAATTGTAAATTTGATTTTAGGCCTTACATTAAAATTAATTGTATTGTTAAGATAATTTTATTATGGCTAAATGCGAAATATCATAATAGTTTCAACAACATTTTTGATTAATACTATTTGGTAACAATGAATGCTGAAAAACTATTAAATAATTTGTAAATATACATTTGGCAATGTTTACAACAGCGTTTCCAACTTTTTAGGGATTTCAAAAGGATAAATTATAAGAAATATAAGCATTTTTAATGTACGTTTCAAATATGAAATGTACGATTTAATCTATTTTCATTTCTAGGAAACGACCTAATTTCATTTATTATATATCTAGTTTAACAGATTATAACTAAATAGTGGGTAATTTGATTTTTAGGCCTTATAATAAGATTAATTGTATTGTTAAGATGATTGAATATTATGGCTTAATACAAATATAATAAAAGTTTCAAATACGTTTTTGAATTTTAATCAATACCATTTTGAAATACACGGGGTTAAATATTGTAAAATAAATAGTAAACATACACTCTTAAAACAAAAGAGTGAAATTCACTCCTATAGGAGAAGTGCATTTTCGGCACCGGAAAGGAGTGGAAATTAACTCAGACTGAGTTAAAACCGCTCGTTTTAAGAGTGTTGAACGCAGATTGTTTTCTTTTATTTCTTTTACCCACTCCGAAAAAGAGTGAAATTCACTCCTATAGGAGAAGTGCATTTTCGGCACGGAAAGGAGTGGAAATTAACTCAGACTGAGTTAAAACCGCTCGTTTGTTTTAAGAGTGTACATTTTTGAATGTGTACAACACACTTACAATTTTTGCGGGAGTGCATAAGGATAAATTATAAGAAGTATACATTTTTAATGTATGTTTTCAAAGATTAAAAACCTGTTTTTAAACCTTTTCATTTCTAGGAAACGAGCAAATTTCATTTATTGCATCTCTAGCTCAACAGCTTATACAGAAATGAATAGAAAAATTCAATACACGAGAAACAAACAAAAAAAAAAGTATCCCCAATTCCTAAGCGAGTCATATCCGCATTAAAAAAATAAGAACCTGCATTATTTATCACCTTCTCCTTTTTTTTTTACTCCCACTTCTTTAAATCGCATTTCATCTTTTTTTTTCTTTTGGGCAATATTTTTTTAACAAATTCATTTCTCCTTTTGGTCGTCCCTAATGCCCCCGGAGCTCTGCCCTTATCTTATTTTTTGTATCCCTTTCACTGGTATTTGATGCATTATGGTCCGTGCGTAATCCGGCAATTTCTCTGAAAGAAAACGGGGAGAGTTCACGCACCTCCCCCCTCCCCCTCCAACCCCCCTGGTTCTAACCCCCGAGGGGTCGTTGGGGAAAACTATAGAGTTAAGAAGAAGATGGCGATGCTTGGCGCGGAATATAGTGAAGCCGTCAGTCTCCAAGTAACCCCAGTAAGTCCAAACAGACCGCTCAATCCTTGTTAATTCAATGCAAAACGCATCATTTTATTCTTTAAAAGGAGTATACTAATTATCTAAAAATGACTTAGAACTGTATACTGCCGTGAGCAGGTAAACTGTAGTAATCGCAACAATGAGTTGTACCATTTTTGATCTGAAAAAAAAAATCCAGTATGTTTTCTTAATTGTTGGAGTAATTGAGTGCTTGCAACAATGGTCCAAGTCATTATGGAAGTTACTGCAGTTTACCTTCCCACCGGCAGTATAGTTTTCTAAAATAGATTTTAAAAGAATAGGGAGATGCTTGTAAATAAAATGAAAGTCGCCAGGAAGTCGCGAAATAACCCTAGTAAGTCCAAGCAAACCGCTCAATCAACGTTAGTTCAATGTAAAACGTTTTTATTCTTTAAAAGGAGTTAATTGAAAATCAAAAAATGACTGTTTGCGCAGTTGTAGGCTGTAATACTAGATTGAATTTACACATCATGGTAGTAATTCCCTTCAAAGGTTAAAAAATATGCTGTAATTATAGTTTTTATTCGAGTCAGAACACGGAAACTTCAATAACAAGGCCAGAGAAGCTCTCCCAAACATGAGCGTAGACGAAATTTTGACGTCACTGTTCCAGTGCCGAAGATCGAGAAACTAGTTAGGACGCATTCGGAACCTAAAATTGTGGTCAGCCGTGAACGAGTGGTCCCGAACAGGTTTCGAGACAGGTTGTCTTCATCTTCGGAACACGTCACTCGAACTATGACGTCAAAATTTCCGTCCCTAGCTTGTTTGGAAAGCTTCTTCGGCTTAGTAGTTGAGTAGCCGTGGTCAGAAATAGCCAAGCCGATGTAGTAAGCTTATACAAACTCCCCGTAGAAGAGAGCCCTATAGTTCGCCGAGAGCGTTTATTTGGGCTGGGCTTACTGCAAGACGATTGATGGCTTCAGTTGGCCAACTGGTTTTATGTATGTTTTTCCACTGCAGCATCTCAATCTGCTTCGTAACTCTATGGTGGAGACGGAGATGCGTTCATGTTTCGGGAATTGACTAGTGCAGTTAAATATTCGTCGTGTTGTTCTTGGTTTTTGTCATATGCGCTTAACATTTATAAATATTTGAATAAGTTTATTTGGGGTCGAGAGTATTTAATATTGTGACCATGTTTTTATTCGATTGTCTTCTTTAGATTGTGTGTGTTTCAAATGTTTTATTTGATTCTGACGCTAGGGAATAAACTGACACAATACATTTTTATGGGTTTAGTGCATAATACAATATTTATAAGAAAATATAAATGGATATATAATTTGATAAAAATTATAAGAAAGTTGTAATACTTAACTTTATATATTTGTTTCCTTTTAATTCAAATTTTCAGCAAATTGATTATAAAACACTTAAAATATTGGTTTTCACTGATTTATGAATTTTACAAACTAAAGTATGATTTTCACTGATTTGAATTATTTGAATAAAGTAATCTTATATAATCTTTAAACATATAACATATTTATTTTATGGATTTATACACAAAAAATATTGATATATTGTATGTTATTAATTTTGGACATTTGGACTAACAATGGTAAGTATTTACCTTTGCAGTTATTACAATGACGAAACTAAAGTATAACAATACATAATCGTCAACAATTAATCGACATTTCTGTTACATATTTAAAAAAAATGATTATTCATTTCAGGCAATCACATGAAAAATTGATTCCCATTTTACTGAATAACAAGAAGTTTGAAAAGAAATAAAAGTAGTATGTTCTTTTTACTTTACTTTAATACTCACTGAAATTCTTATAGAAAATCAAGTAAGTATCACCTAGAGCCGTTCTACTCAAAATTTACACTTCGAAGTTAAAAATTTATTGTTCGAAGAGTAGTTATGTAAAATTGCTTGAAGAAAAAAAGTCAACTTATAACAATATATTTTCCAGAGGAATTAAACGTGTTTTGAAAATGTCGAACACGCATAAATGACGCGAGCTTCTTATTCTTAAAAAAACATCAACTTAAAACTTTGTAAAAACCCGATTAATATGAAATATTTAGTACATGTTAACTAACACATACACACGGAAATACAAAATGCAAACTTTATCGGCGTCCAAAATTTTCGCCAAATGTCTCCGGAATTAGTAATCGGATTTGACTGAAGCGGAATTTATGTAAAATAGTTTAATTTATATTCTTAATTTTCGGGCAATGATTTATAACTTTCGAAACAAATACAACAACAGGCAAACAATATATCATCTTAAAATAATCTCTCAACGATTTGATTTTCAAATGCTTTCTGAAATACAAAAATCGCAAAAAGAAATTCCACTTTGCATAATTTGCATATTTTGAAACCCTGATAGAATTTTTAAGGTAATTAATGAATGAATGTTAATGTAAACAAACAAGCATTTTTTTTTGCGAATAACGCTATGTGCCGCTTTCTTAGTAAATAAATGTTGAACAATCAAAGAATCACATAGTTTTTATTTTATTCATAATATGACGTCATTCTAAAATTACTTGTATGACAAAAATTACATTTTTCAAACATTCATTTTGAATAGTTTGTTTATCATGCGATTGATGTTTTTTTCAATAGCGATTAAAAAGAATAAAATTTAAATTTTAATACTATTCACATTTGAATACCGTCGCTGGACAGGTAAGTAGATGCCCAAGTTTAAGTTGTATTTAAAAAACAGTGTGGCGGCTACCACACGCACGCTACCTGAATCAATCATCCACTCGCTAGGGGGCGCAGATTTATATCTGCGCTCCTACCAGTATCCTGAATAACATCGGAAATAGTAGTATATAAGCCAAGGTAACTCATGTCTACCTTGAGGACCTTTTTGGTAGACTGTGGGTTACTGAGACCGCTACAGTGGTGACCCGGACGTGATGTCACCCACTCCAACGGCGCTCCTGCTACGATGCGCTCAAACACGGTTAGCTACTCGCTGCTAATGCACTCAACGCTGCACGCAACTCAACGCTCCCCGCAACTTAACAGCCAAAGGCTGGCAAACAACTCAACCGCAGCACAACGCACAGTGAAGCAACCTGCGCACGGTTACTAACCTCGTTCCTAGGAGAGGAGTGGCTAAGTAGCATAAAAGATGCTACTACTAGCATAAGAAACTAGCATGAGATGCTTAAAATATTTGCTAGTTTAGCATGAATTCTAGCATGTGACACAATTTATGCTTATTAGCATAAACAAAAAAGCATCACATGCTATAAACTGTTGCTTATTTAGCATAATTTTATAGCATCACATGCTATTAATTGTTCCTTATTTAGCATAATTTTATAGCATCACATGCTATAAAATTATGCTAAAGAAGATACGATATGTACAAATGTCTTAAGTCAAATGGCGCCACTATTTTTCTTCTATTGATCGGCTAATAGTTTCAGACTGGCATTATCAGTATATGATGGTTATACTTAAACGGCAGGAGGAGGACAGAACTCTCGATCTCTTGGTCCACGGGGAGGCGCTTTTGTCGTCGCGGCTATGGATGCTTGTAGTAAAGGATGTTTGTTTAAGGAGTTTTATGTTTTGATTAAGAAATTTTGATTTTTCTTTTGCAGGTTTCAAATTCCTTTTAAATATTACTTTATTTAAGTCAATAACACTAATAGAAATGTCAAATTTCAAAATAACTTTTGGTAACATACGTATTGAAAAGTTTTATGATTTATAATATTTATTCAAAAATCTATTTTATTTATTCTATTTTTCAAAAATTAATCATGGCAAAAAAAATTAAAAATTAATTTCAAAGTAAATAAAAGAAATCAGTTATCACGCAGTTAAAATATTTAGCTTTGCCCGCAATTAAAAATGTTGTAGATAAGTAAATAAAAAATAACGATTTCCAATTTGAACTTGATTTTTTCAGAAATGAAGTTTTCGAAATTATTTGACGCGATTTGTATTTCCAAATTTTTAGTTTCTTATAGATTGCGATATAGATTCGTCAGAATTTTGCGATGAAACCTACGTTGATCGAATTTTCACCTTTGACCGATATCGAATCAATGACTTTTATCGATAGAATTTCGTTCACCGATTGCCGATGTCGTCTCGTGAACGTTCGGATTACGGATGCGATATCGCCGGTGATTTTCGTTAAATCCGATCAACGATCGATCGAGCAAATTTCAAGAAACATTGCTACTTTGGCCAGAATCACCGTTACTTTTCCCCCTTTTTGTAATAAATTTTAACTTAACCTGTCCCCAATAGTGTTAATGTTTGCACATTTAATACGCCTTCCAATTTGTTGAACTTCCATGTAACTCTCTGTATGCTAGTTGTAAGCATGCTAGTTAGCATAAAAGCAAAAATAGCTTGTCAAGGTAACTACCTCAGCATGCTTTTGAGAACTTGCAGTGTTATTAGCATCATATGCTAGTTTTATAGCATAAGATGCTTTTTTTCTGCATGGTAGTTGTATAGCATTTTATGCTAGTTAGCATAAAAAAAGCAAAAGACTAGCTTGTCTAGGTAACTACCTCAGCATGCTTTTGAGAAGCTTGCAGTGCTATTTAGCATCATATGCTAGTTTTATAGCATGAAATGCTTTTTTCTGTATGCTACCTTCATAAGCATGACATGCTAACTAGCATAAGGCAGCATATTGTAGCAAAAACATAGCATAAAACATAGCAAACATAGCAAAAAATAGCATAATTTTTATGCTAGTACTAGCATAAATTTTGACTTGAGGCGGCTACCACACGCACGCAACCTGAATCAATCATCCACTCGCTAGGGGGCGCAGATTTATCTCTGCGTTCCTGCCTGTATCCTGAATAACATCGGAAATAGTAGTATATAAGCCGAGGTAACTCATCTCCACCTTGAGGATCCTTTTGGTAGACTATGGGTTACTGAGGCCGCTACAACAGAAAGAAAGGAAGGCTATTTTTTAGAACTTCTTGTTTAATGTTTTTGAATTGAAAAAAATAATAAAGGTTAAAAATAAGTCAAAAATCATAAACCAAAATATAAAGTAATTTTAAATGACTTTAAATACAACAACTTATTTGGGCATTTGTTTTGCATACAAATCATTCAGCAGTATCTTTTCGATTTCATAAATTCCAAACCTCATCTTTCAACCCCATAAAACACCCTTTTCTTTACAAACCTCTACTCACTACACAAACTACTTTAATGGCTTCCGTGTCCCTCAAAACTCGACGACACCACCACAAAAGACAAGGGACAGCCAACAAAAGTCTACCGCGCGAAACTGGAGCAGCCTAAAACTTTTCTGGCAAGTACAGACGAAACAGATGTCCCGATATGGCATGTCGTCGTTAATTTAACAGCCGGATGGTTTCCGGATCGACGTCTAAATCCATTTCGGGTCCGGCTTTGGGCCCTGCTGGATTGGGCAGAGATCCATCCATCACGAAATCGCGGCTCGGGAAAAATGGGAAAGACAGTTCCCGTTCGGGATCTGGATCTGTCCCTGACCCAGACGTTGATGAGTGTTGGAAGAGTAAGAGGTATTGAAATGTTTATTTATTATCTATCACATGCTGTAGTTTTTATATTGAGGAAATGTATTTATAATTGTCGGTTATTTTCAACGGAAATTATAGGGAAATTATAAGTTATTTTGTTAATACAATTACAATGGAACGACATATTTTGGGTGGTATATGTCCCTGACCCAGACGTTGATGAGTGTTGGAAGAGTAAGAGGTATTGGAATGTTTGTTTATTACATGCTGTAGTTTTGTTAGATGTGAAATGTATTTATATATTTTTTTTGTACAGCAGTTATAAATAATTTTTTTTTAATAAATTATATTAAGAAGACATATTTTGGGTTGGATATGACACTGAACTAACCGTTGATGATCGTTGTAAGACAAAGAATCATCTTAAGGTAATTCATACAATATATGTAAGAGTGATGATTAGCATCATTTATTTTTGTTACTGTAATGTAAAACTCAATGGTTAGTTATTTAAAGCTTCCTCTATTTTTCGATACATCTTTTATATTCATATTTTCAAACTTTTATAAGTGGAAAAGAAGAATTCTGAGGAAGATTTAACTGAGTATTTAGTAAATATCGAGACATTCGACATTGAAGTGGACTTATTGTGGGTTTAATCTTAATTCTACAATCTACACATCTATATTCTTCTGTTCTTACCGCTACTATATGATGTAATTTAGTTTTTTGCAGCCTCTCTTTTGATAAATATACTTAATATACAATTGAATTACAAAATAGTTTAAAATAAGACAGAAAATTTGATTTTGAAATTTATGTTTTTGACCTCGACGAAATAAAAGCATTTACTATTGATATAGAAAAATTAAATTCATTCAAGAATTTCTTTTTTAAACTTCAAAAATAGTCTTAAAGCAAAGTTGCAAAATTAAGTATTGTATTAGAATGCAAATTAGAAAAATATCTTTTTAAAGAAATACATGGTCTTTGATGAACATATGTAAACCTTACAGAGTCTCTAGCAAATTATTGAAGTAAATAAGGTATTGTATTTTAAAATCTGATAAATTATACATTTATTTGCACAAAAATATATAATTTATCAGATGCGATACATTAAAAAAAAAACAATATTGTGATAGTTGAAAGCATTCTTATAATAATACATAAAAGAACATTGGAAAAAACGAAATAGAAACAAAACAATGATATACATAAGTAATAATATATCTAATAAGTACAAGAATATAAATTATATTTAAATTTCATTAATCTCATTATTAGTATACCGCTTACATTTAGATTTTATTAGTTGAAGTTAAAGCTTAAATTCAAGCTGTGTTGATAAAATTTATCAATATCTGACATCCAATATTTTGAATAATTATCTTAATTTCCCTAGTGAAAGGATGCAGAAATAAATGAATGAGAAGTGAGATGAATGGGCAAAATGTTCATTAATACCCATTTAAGAGACGCCGTGGAACAAAGAGCATTCAGAATAAAGGCAACTGTAATTGAAAAATCAGATTTCACTTTCAATTAACATTTCCTTGCGAATTAGAATCAAAGTTTTGTAATAGGAGGTATTTATTTAATTAAAACCCATCTTACTTTGCATATACGTAATTTTATGTTTACGTGTAATGTGTATTTAAGTAATCGTTGAGGGAGAAAATCAGTTATATTATTACACTTTTAGTTTTTAACATTTGTAAAATTTAAATATTGTACTTTCTGTATTTATATGTATTTACTTGATTTATATTTATTTAGGAACAAAAACTAGGTTTAAATACGAAGGTTATTTAGCCCCATTCAATCCTCATTGTACGGATTTGAAACACTTTATATAACTTAAAGAATTAATCGTCAAATTATTATTTATTCTTTTTTTTATAATCTTATCGCATTATTTTAAACTGATTTCTCACTTAATTAACTTAATACTTATACTTTCTTACTCACTTCAAGAAATGTAAAACCAGCTTGAAAGCTTCATTTAGGGACATCGTAAACTCCCCTAAATCAGTTTAATTAAAATTTTGGTTATTTATTTAAAATATACAAACAGCGTACCACTTAAAAAAATAAAAAAAATCTTGGCCACCAAAGTAAACCAATTTCCAAATAACAACAGCGTAACCATTAAAAACTAACAAATCTGGCACAAGTAACCAATTCCAAGTACATCTAAAATGGTTACCCTATGAATTTTATCTGTCCCGAAAAATATATTCCAAAAAAATAGCCAATATTTTGTGACGGAGAGTGAATTGGCGAAACGGAATAAAGGAATGCAAAAATAAAACAGCCCTCCTCGAATATCGTGCTTGCGCAAAGTTGGGTTTGAAAAACGGTAACTAGCAGCACTACTAATGTTAGTTAAGGTTAAATCTGTGGTTGTGAGTGAAAAGGGGTTTGTTAGAATGTGTACCTTAAAAATCAATGAATAGTAATGGAATAACAATATGATCTCGTTCTTATCGTTGTGAGTTGCAAGCAAATTACCAAAAAGTTTAGAGTTCTTTATTGAATGACATTTCAGCTAAAATTGTCCAAGCTTTTTGTTAAAAAAAATTGAATTTCATCAAAATTTTAATTGCATAAATTTATTGACTAGTATTGATTATGGACATTTCTATTATACCAAATTTGAGAGTTTCCCAGTTATGTCGTGCAAATTATAAAATGTCACTGACAAATTCGTGAATATAATAGTAGATAATTACCTGAATAATGTTAATTTCAAGTTGTTTATTTTCGGAATATGCAGTACTTTAATATCATTATAAGAATAAAGTGGTTTGTTCTGGATGTACACGTCTGTCGATTGTAGCCTCTTTGAGAAGCTTTAACGCTAAAAAAGTTAATTGCATTTTAACTTGTTAAAACTTAATTTTTAAATTAAATTTACAATTTATATTCAACTTTCAACATGTATTTTAAAATGAGTCTGAGGTGCGGTGCTTGATTGTAATTACACAATTCCCATTTTTATTACTTCTATGTGAAATTTTCAATACAGGTGTGAAGGTAGGAAAGAAAATGATTATTCCCTTTCACGTTTAACAATAAAATCATAGTTTAAAAAACAAAACTATTTTCCAATAGCAGTTTCAGTTACGCTTTTGTCAATTTAACAGCGTTGAATTGTAGACCTGTTATTTAGTGACAGCCAGATGCGAATGGACTTCCGATATTCTTTGGATGGCTCGGTGGATATCCGGTTTTCCGAGTGCCTGATGTTGCCGGACTTTAATGCTGTCAGCCAGATATGTATGCGTCTATTTTATTCAGGGAGATTTATAAGTATTTAAGGACATATTGAGTTTCGATTTTGATGTTTGTATACAGTTTTTTCGTATATTACTTGCTTAAAAAAATGTATATAGTTATTTGTTTTGGTTTTTGAAATTTAATGATAAGTTTTATTTTATATTTTAAACATGTGTGTCATATATTATATTTTTACATAACAGAAGCATGGTTGGATTATTTTATTTTGAGTTTCTTTATTTTAATGAAGATCCAATTAAAATAGATTGGTCTGTGTCTTTGAAAAAAAGATAGGTTAGCAAAATACGTAAAATTATCTAGCCATTTAAACGGGGGATTTTGCTTTGGCGTATGGCTTGAATTAAAATTTAAAAATAGTTTGTATGCACACTGAACAGAATCAGGGTATTTTTCTCCTCCATTTATTACTAATTCTTACAAATAAATATCAAATTTAAACAAACTTTGAATCGAGCTTTAAAAATATCTCGTTGTTATTAAAAACTTGAACACTTGTTTATTTTAAACCACATTTAATAAAGATTTCATTACAATATTTTATTAATAAAAACTGAAAACAAAATTACTATTCAGGTATATTGGGCATTTTTAAAGATTTAATAACATACATTCTTAATTAAAAATTTAGGCTCAGATAAAGTGTTATTATGAATTATTAAGAAATGATCTTATATCAATTATACTGTTACGGATTTGGTAAATATTGTAAATAATTTTTTGTAAATATTGTAAATAATTTTTGTAAATATTTTTTGTAAATATTATAAATAATTTTTGTAAATATTGTAAATAACTTCAACTTATTGTGTTTTTAGCTTCAATAATGGCATTATCCGTAGTACATGCCGAGAGCATGCTGAAAAACACAATTGCGCATGGGCGCCGATTGGCGACATTACGTCATATCCAGTTCTCGAAGTTTCGAGACGTTTCGGCCCATTGAGCTAGAAGGGAAACTGGAGTTAGGTGTCAGCGAGACGAAAACCCACTCACACCCTTTTGAGCGAACAGGAGAGAAAAGGACTATTTTCCCTACACTTGCATGCAATGCTTGTATGAGACCCCTCTATCATTTTGACTTGGGCTCCTAAATGGATTTTAACATTTTTAGTTCGAAAGAAATTAACTTTCTTTAACTTTAAATTCCAACTTTTTTAGGAAATAACCATGTGGATCACCAACTAAGAACCAGCGAAGACGAACCCAATAGCGAAATATGCAAGTTTCTAGGTTTTCTGCCCAGTTCGTTTCTGCTGCAGTGCCGTGTATTCCTGAACAGGCTCGTTTGCTGCCCTGTTCAGTGAATCACACACCTCACTCCACGTTTCTTCTAGCTCAATGTTTCGGCCACTAGGTAACATGATATACGTAACGTCGCTGGAATTTTCCAGAAAGATCGCCAACGCATATGAAAACGGCTTGGGTTGTGCTACGTGGGTTATTGGAGTTTCTCTCCTGTTGAAGTGAAGAGCTTGAACGTACAGCTGAGGAAAAAAAAAACGATCCACCCTTCGTTTTTCGGCTGCTATTGGTCAAGGAATTTTGTGAAAGGTGTCATTTTTCAGGAAATAGCGTGAGGAATTGAGAACTGGCAACCAAAATTGTATAAGGGGTCGTCTACATATTAAAATGAGTACCAACTTTGAAAATTCCAATGGCAATACCCAATTATTTTTATACAAAAATGTTTATCATCTTCTAAATACCCCAGGTCCAAAATAAAATTTATTTATTTGCATTATTTGTTGAGATATAAGCATTCAAAGTTGAACGCCCATAATGTTAAAAGAGTTTTACAAACTTTTATTCATACCTCCACAAATAAAATTAATTAAACCAAAATTTTTTTTGATTATATACTTCTCAATTTTCCAAAAACAAATCACACAAGTTTTTTCATCAATTTTTCATTATTATTATTTTTTTATTTAAATTTAAATAAGAGAAAATAAAACATGAATAGCAACCCCACATTTTTGTTACATAAATCAATAAAATAGATCAAGTAGAACCAAAATCCCGAATTTTTTAATTCAACAACAATTATTTGCCGAGTTATTGTAAAAATACTGAAAAAACGAATTTTAGGGACCGTGTAAAAAATTACTTAGCAAATTGGATCCTAACTTGCATCACTGTTTGGTGGTTGAAAAGCGTTTTTTGGTAAATGTTTATTCAAATTATTGATGTCTGTCAAATGTCTAAAAATCTTTTCTTATTTCAAGTGCATACAATGTATTTTGTTTGTATAATTAACATTAAATTATATCGATTACTATGTTTTTGAATGTATGTTATTTCCAATACAATTTCAAAAAGTGTGTTTTAGAGTAAAAATTAACAACCCTAAAATATTATTGGAATTCGGTGTTTAGCATATTTTATTGTTACCACATTGATTATTTAAAATGATTAGTGCCCACTGCCTTGGTTAAAAATCATTGCCAAATCATTCTGCGTAATTTTATTTTGCTTTCCTTAAATATCGTGTTAAGATCGTAACTCTCGTTTAGTAATAGTATAGGTTTATATTACCGATAAAGTGAAATCCCGACAAGGACGAAATCCCGAATGGGTCGAAATCCCGAAAATAGATTTTTGTCCATTTCGCGATTTTTTAAAAAAAATTATTAGAGATTACTTATTTATTTATTTACTTATTTGGTTAGTTATTTAGTTAGTTAGTCAGTCCGTTAGTTAGTCAGTCAGTTAGTTAGTCAGTCAGTTAGTCAGTTAGTTAGTCAGTTAGTTAGTCAGTCAGTTAGTTAGTCAGTTAGTTAGTCCGTTAGTTAGTCAGTTAGTTAGTCAGTCAGTTAGTAAGTTAGTCAGTTAGTTAGTTAGTCGGTTAGTCAGTCAGTTCACTGATTAACAGTCAGTTAGACTAAGTTAGTCAGTCTGGACTAACTAATGGAGCGACTAACTAACGGACTGACTAACTAACTGACTGACTAACTAACTGACTGACTAACTAACTGACTGACTAACTAACTAACTGACTGACTAACTAACTAACTGACTGACTAACTAACTAACTGACTGACTAACTAACGGAATGACTAACCGACTAACTAACTGACTGACTAACGGACTAACTAATGGACTGACTAACTAACGGACTGACTAACTAACTGACTGACTAACTGACTGGATAACTATAACTGACTGGATAGCTAACCGACTAACTGTGTGACTAACTAACTTACTGACTGACTAACTAACTGACTGATTGACTGACTAACAAACTAAGTGACTAACTAACTGACTAACTAACTGATTAACTAAATAACTAAATAAATAATCTCTAATATTTAAAAAAAATCGAGAAATGGACAAAAATCTATTTTCGGGATTTAGACCCATTCGGGATTTTGACTCATTCGAGATTTCGGCTTGTCGGGATTTCGTCTGTCGGGATATGTCCCAGACCCAGTGTGCCGAATTTTAAACAAACTTTTTGTAGCAATATGAATAAAACAAAAATTGCATAAAATGTAAAACATAAATGTAATAATCATGTTTGTCTATCTGATTGTAACTAATCGCATTTGAAAATATGTTCGTTATAAATAATCGTATATGTGACTTAATTTAAAATTAAAACTTTTTCTCGTCTACCCTTTATTTTATTTCTGAATTTTAAAATCCAAAATTAAAAAAAAGGGTAAAAACATAAAAAAATCACAATATTAGTGAAAAAGTTTAATTCTAGCATCCTTTGGCGAGATTATGGTAACCCTTTTGTTAGCTTGTCGTTTCGAAAAGACACCCTAAATATTACCTTTTCCAATTTGGAGATTTCCCCCTAATCGCGTTCAAAATTAATGCTTTAAAATCTCGGCAAATAATGAAAAAGAAATAATTCTTTTTTATACCTAGGGTATTTTGAAGGTGCTGAACATTTTTATGTAAAAAAAAATTGGGTGTTGCCATTGGAATTTTCAAAGTTGGTACTCATTTTAATATGTTGACGACCCCTTATACAATTTTGGTTGCCAGTTCTCAATTCCTTAAGCTATTTCCTGAAAAATGACACCTTTCACAAAATTCCTTGACCAATAGAAGCCGAAAAACGAAGGGTGGATCGTTTTTTTTTTCCCCAGCTGTACCTCAGTTGTGTGGTTGTTTTTTAATTTTGCTATAAAGTTGCTAACTGACAACCTGGTTAGTGGAAGAATTCTATGTGATTAAATAAAGTGAATTGTCGTTCTTGAAAACTGTGTCGTATTAATTGAAGAACCCTCCAAAAATTCTCAACAATACCCTCTTTTGTAAAACTGGTGTGGGAGATAAAATAAGGTTTAATATGTTAGTAGAAAATATACAAGGTAAATAACAACATGGGAATTAATCCTATTATCATTTAATTTATTATTTCAAATGAATTATTTCATTTATAAACGCATTAGCGAAATAAGTTAATTACTAAACTCGAAAATCGGTTTCGATTAAACATAAACGCTAAAACTTTCAAAATCCAAAGGAGCTTTTCTCGAAACAACCTAACAATCGAATCCGTCTTTTTGAAATAATAAAACCAGCGAACCTCAAAAGCATTCTTCCCGACAATTAACCTAATTGCTGCAAAGTTGTCCCAGATCGCGATTCTTAAACACGCAAATAATATCCCATTCCCACAGGATCGTCGGGACTTTCCCAGTTAAATGGGACGATCCTTAATCACCAAGAACCAAAGGCTGGTTTATTGAATTCCTTGTATTGCCAGGCAACCATGGAACTATCATATCTCCCTTCATAATTTCAATCAGCCTCTGGACCAGGTGAAAGTTATTAACTAAGAAATCGGACGACATGGATAGCTTGATTGTCCGTTGGTCAACGTAGGATCAAAAGGAAAAGTTCAGGACGTTTTTATGAACATGTTATTTAGCTACTTGTGAAGCTCAGCATCTGAGTGGTATATCTTCGAGCCACCTTGCTACCTTTCTGGGAATCAAATTATGGATTTGATACAGTTTACTTAACCTTTCATTCTTTATAAAACCAAAATTCTACTTGAAAAAAAAAACCCGCTGGCATTTAAACCTTAAACACAAGCAGTAGTAATAATTGTGAGTCAGCGCAACAGAAATACTATGAGACTTAGGATTACATCATTAGACATGTATATATATTTTGTAACTTAAATATGAGTTTGTAAAATTGCTTTTTGTAGTAGAATATACAAGCATCGGAATGTGTTAAGCTTTTTTTTTGGTTAAATGTTGCCTCTCAGATACGATCCCAAGGGCTTAGGCTTCCAAACGTGTGCTAAATTACCAACAATACAATTAATTTGTCCAAATTTTACTTATTGTTCCTAAAATTAAACATTAAATTATCTTTAAATAACTAAAGCAGGCTTTCCACAAATATTATGATAGTATTCTAAAAAAGAAGCTGTATTATACACTAAAACCAGATAAGGACGATTTTTGATTTTTTTTCTGTAGTTTAAACCGCGAGACTCGGTACAAAATACATGCGATCTGAGACCTTTAGTCGTTATTCAAGTTTTAAAGCCAATAGTGGGTAGCAACTTTTCCTTCAAAATAACTCGTTTTATACCAATTTACTTGGTAGGTTTAGTAATGGCAGTTTTTCTATATAATCGCTATCTTATGTTTCTTTTCAAGAATAAAATGAACGGATACTTCCTCGTTGTATTGCTTTATGATGTTTCCAATAATTTCAAAAGATGTATGCCATTAATTTTTAATCAGGTGCGATTGTATTCTTCAGATCTGTCGATTTTTAAGTTTCGAGTTGCATGCCTAGGGGAATTATAAAGAACGGAATATTTAGACCTTTGAAATGTTCTTATTCTAGATTTAGAGAATTAATATCGTTATATATTTGTTATGAGTAAAATATGTAGCAATACAACGTGCACTACACTAATGATAGAAAACGTCTTATCTGTAACTATTTTGTATATTTTGTTTTATTCTATGCATTAATTTAAACGGATATGCTATAGAGCTATCATTATATTTTTATTAAGGTATATAGATGTTCAGAAACCGATTTTGATTTAAAATGTTTTGATGGTGAATTAAAATAATCTTGTAAACGTTTTGTTTATTGAAACGAATGCTATAGTGATAAAAATAATATCATATAAACAGACAAATATTATAAATAACAAAAAAAGATAACTTTGCATGTTTTCTGATGATTACACCACATTGCCATTAGTTTATATCAGTATCAAACTTTGACTTTGGGTTAGTGCAAGAATTAGGTTGAATTATCGTAGCTTTATAGCTATACGAGGCTATTGGTGGCTGACATCGTCTTTTAGAACCACAGCCAAGAAATGGTCCGACACCTGAGTTGGGTGTCCAGCGCAACATTTAAGGGTGACATCGTATGTGGCGTCAGTAACATATTTTAACGTGCACGTCCTCTGCACGGGGCATTATTAGTTGGACGCTTTGGCTGCACAGTCTGTTTGTAGGTTGACAGTTATGTTTGGAAATGCTTGGGCCCGAACCTGGGTCATTTTACAGATTAAAAAAAGCCTTACCGACTGGGTTCTCTAGCCCCTCATTTACTTTAAGGAGAAATTCACTTCAAACTATATTATTTATTTAAAAAAGTCTCTACCCTACCATTAATGACAATCAATCTCTTAAATCGTTAACATTAGCGATCATTTCATATCTTATACTTAACTATCTTACACATTAGCTATGTCCAACTCTATTACCCATTACATTGACCATTTTCCATAAAATTACACATTTAAAGCACTACCCTAAACACTATATTTAAAAACATCCCACCTTAAAAGTCGTCTGATATTAGCAACCGTTCACTCTCCATATCACGCCCCCTATCACTCCCATATAGGCTAGCTAATAGTCATTTTATGCACCCCTCACACCTTCAAAGAAAATCCTTCACTCCCGGCCCGTCAGGTGGTTAAAATGTCCCGTAATCAATATGCTAAAACTGTCAGTCGCACATGGAACAATAATTTCTCACCTAAGATCATTAAACAGAAATTATTTTTACAGCGGCAATGTCATTATTGAAAACTTTAGACGGTTGTTGGGTTGTTGTGCATTTTTTCCTCTGTATGTTGAGCAATAAGGGTAGTTTGGATTTTAAGTCATTAGATTCAGGCCTTCGTAAATGATTTTTTTTTTGTCTTATTGAGTGATTTTCGGCAGTTGCGGGAAATTTACAGTTTTATATGAAAATAGTTATTATATAATGTGTATTTGTTTTCACTAGATGGTGTTGTTTAACAAAAAATATGTGAACTATTCGTAATTTTTTCTAAAGATTAACCACAATCCTTACCAAAAATAAGTCTTGCCTCAAATTATAATGGAGAAAGTTTATTTGAATAAACGTTTAATATAAAATGGCTCGATGCAGTCTTAATAATAATTTAAAATTGGAAGGCAATAGTTGATTTGACAAAAATTGAAGTTAGATAAGAAATAAACAAATTATTAAAATTCAAAAAGTTTGAAGCAGGTCATTCTGATAACTATTAACCTATAACAATGGAATAATCAAACACACAATCGATTTTGAAACTGTGATATTTCAACAATACAGTTAAAAATTATTTATCACATCATTTTATAATAATTAAAGCACAGTTATAAAAATACACAAACTTAGTATTAAAGAATATTCGGTTTTTATTAATTTTAAATACCATGCTCAGGATAATGCGTTGTAGTTTCTTTAATATCCATAATTTAAGATGCTTAAAAGAGATTTGGATGCTTGCCATATTACCCTTTTCTACTCTTGATCGTCTTAAAACGAGCATATATTAGTTTGCAGTTTGTGTTACATACATTGAGTTCTAATAGTGGTGAGTTATTTTTATAATGAAATAAGTAATGGTTAAATAATGTAGAGCATAAATTCATTTCAGGGAGATTTTACAAAAATATACTAGTTAAGAAAAATTAGTTGTGAATATGCTTATTTTTAAATATCGGACCTATTTTAGACAACCCTTTATTTTGTTCGAATTTAAAGGTGCAAATTTAGAAGTTTATTAATTATAAAATTGTCGAATCTAAGGATAATAAAATAATAACCAACATTCATTTTTTACAATATATTTATAGGAATCAAAAAGAACAGCATCATATGTTCTGTATCATTAATTATTTCATAGAAAAATAAACGGTATAAAAGAATCCGTCATTTTTAGTAACTAAAAACGCTTTTAACGTTAATACTTAAAATATCAGTGTAAACAATTATTTCCTATAAAGTTCCTTTTAAAAATGTGTTTTTTTCTCGAGTAATATTTTTAAAAAACGTAAAATTCGCACATTTTTTTGCCAGTTTTATATCCATAAGAATATTGATGTTGTTTAATCCCTCTATATTTTTTAATGTTGCTTTTTCTGAAGAAATCAGTTAACTTTGTTCAATTTTTAAAATAACTGCTACAAAAAACATCGGAAAAAATTATCTTTACCAAATATTTTTTAATTGTGTATGTTTAATATTTTTTGTAGATTAATTGTTTCATCAAAGCGACACAACACAAAGTTCTAAAGAAAATTTATTTCTAACTTAAACAGTTTGAATAATGGTTAGTAATTATATGTCTTCATAATTTACTAATAATTTTTATTATAAAATTTCTCTACCGAATCATAATTGCGTTCATCATAATAATGAGTGACCTACAACAATGACTTGAACTATAATTATAGGAACTCATTTCAAATATATGGAATATTGTTTACATTGAGAACGAAAGTGGCCCACTCATTGTTATAGTTGCAGTTTACTTTACCACCGAAGTACTCCCATTTGAACAATTAGGGAACTTTTGATTTTATTAATTAAGAATTTGTGTTCAATTTTTAAAGTAACTGTTACAATGAACATTGGAAAAAACATCTATCATAACTATGTAAACAGTAATTGTTTCAGCAAAGCGACACAACACATAGTGCTTTCAAGAAAAATTACTTCCGACTTGATCTGTTTTAAAAATGGTTGGTAATTATGCGTATTTTTAATTTACTTATCATTTTTATTTCAATAATACTTAACTGAATCGTAATTGTAATTAGCATAACAATGATACTTTGCCCTACTAATAGTTTTTGTCCAAAGATAACTTAAACACCCCCCACTCCATATACTTTGCCGTGAGTAGGTAAACTGCAGTGCCTACATCAATGACGTGAACTATTATTATAGGGATTCAATTAAAACAACCTTTAACAAAGTATGGACTATTGTTTACATTGAGGACGAAAGTGGTCCATTCATTGTTGTATATACTGTAGTTTACCTTACCACGCCAGTACTCCCATTTAAACATTAGACCACTCCAGGCAACACAAAAGAAAGCGTTAAGAAAACAATATCCCACGCTACCAGCCATGTTTTACAAGCCAATAAAACATGTTTACCGTCCGAATAGTAGAGTGCAACGCGGTTATTATGATGGCTTCCGGATCCAGTCTTGGGTGCAAATGACTAGCCGCAATTGCCTCCAGTGCGAAGGCCACGGGGCAAATGAGCTATGGAAGATCGTGATTATGTAGCCTAGACGTTGGGTTAGGGTTTGATGGCTAGATATTACAATTGCGGATGAGGGCATTATTTGCTTTAACTGGCAAATTATTCCTGGTCCGATTGGCGGGGAGGTAGTTAGGGTTCTAGGTGGAGCTTTTTTGCGGTGTTCTGTGATGTTATTTGTTCCTGAAAGGGAATAAAATGTACGAGTTCTCGGTGGTTATAAGAAATCTATAATTAAGGATGTGGTGGCCAGTAAAGCTGGTACCTTTGCTTTTGTTTGCGTTAGTGTTTTAACCAATTGTTGTATACTTGAATATTAAAAAAGAATAAGCATTATAATTAGTTAAAAATAATTAAAAATCTTTTAAATTAAATCATTATACATTCTAATCTCACGCAGTGTACACATTGCTTATCCCTCAGCCAATTTTCTTATATCCTAGAAGGTTAATTGACTGAAAGTCACAAAACTAAACACATGGTAAGGCAAACAATATGTATTTTATGAACATAATTGTTATTTATTCACAAAGTTATGTGCGTGTGCAATGATGGAGTATTGCATTAAACTTTATCGCCATTTATTTTTAATTAAAAGAATAACTAAACACGTAAAACGTTTCATGATAAAAGTGGTCTTTAAAATAAAATACAGACAAAACACATCTCAATTTTTACGAAACACTGGATTCAAATCATTCTAATCATCCCTCAACCCCTGTGGCCTGTGTACATTATCAGACAACCACACCCCACCCCACAATCTCAAGGGGTGACACACAACTCCGTCACTAAACCCCACCGCGCGGAAAGACGAAACCACATTGCACATTCCTAAGGGGTTGAGTTGAGGGATCTTGTTCAACAAAGAACAGTGGAGGGACGACCTAGCCCCAAATATCTTCTACAATATAGAAAACTGATGAACCTCGAAATTAATGGGGGCAGGGGTATTAGATTAAGGGCCGGGAAAGAAAAGAATGCGGGGTGAAACGTAATATGCAGGATAATGGCAGATGATCATAAATGGGGTGGGTACGTGGCAGGTGTTTTCAGCGTGGTAGGGGTGGAGGATATTGTACTTGAATTTGGGATAGTTGCATAACATGGATAATAACAAATAAAAAAATGTCTGGTTTTGTTTAATGATTATAGTTGTACGAGGATTGGCATAAATACACAAATGCTTGGTAACATCTTTTATTTTTTTAAATATAGGGGTGACTGTGGCTAGTTTTCTGTGTTTTTTTTTCTTTTTAACTGTATATTTTTACTTTATCGTTTCATTCCTTGTTATTTTATCTAAAAACTAGTAATACTACTTTTTCACCGAAAAATATAGTTTTTGGCATAAGTTGTTAAATGCAATCACGTTGAACAAAAAAGCATGGTGCAAATTTTTCAACTATTTTTTTTTTTAATTAACACACGTCAAAAACTGCTTTATGTGCATTTTGTCTAAACTAAAATAATCAAGACGAGTATATCCGGAAAATAGATAAATCTTGTAAAAAATACCAAGTTAATTATACCAAAACTTTGATATAACAAATTTCAATAAAGGTCTTTATCTGGAACACTCTGAATTTTAAGGAATTGTGTAACTTCCCTTTTTGTGGAGCCATTGTTTAATGCTCGTTTCTAGATGTTGCTAACGTTTTGCTAAAAGAGGTTTAAAAAACATTTTAATAGTGCAATAATTATTTACCATGTATAAGTATTTAAGTTCTTATCTTTTTTATTCTACTACAACATTTATTGTTATAAGAACAGCATATATAGCTTCAGAAGTGTCAGAAACTTCTCACAGCTTTCTTTCATTAGGAGAAACCGGGGCTAGTTTTCCTATAAGGTAAATTTTCCACCTGCTTTTAGATTTTAAATGAGCCGTTAGAGGGCACAAACTGCCATTTGTTTATGAAGCAACACAGCCTGCTTCACTCACAAGAATCTTTGTTCAGTTAGTGTTGTACAATTGTCGTTAGAGCTGTTTTTATGATTTTTCAACGTTGAGTATTTTTATGCTTACATTCTTACTTAAAATAAACGTACCTTCATTCGACTTACAGTTTATCATTAGGTATAATAAAAATGGTTCCTCCCTATACTTAAATATGTATTTGTTTTCAAAGTAACGTAAGCATCTACTCTTCAAGGCACTATTAAAGTCGAAATATGGCGATGGGGCAGGTTGTCAAACAATTCACGGGTCAAGAATTAAAACAATGCCTTGTATATAAACGAGCTCCATTATTAAAATTATTATTATTAAAAATTTAAAACATGAACAACGTATTTTTAATTTTTAAATAATGTATATATTTTTATTATTTAATATCGGTTTACTTAGTGCCACCTAAATAAATAGAAGTTTGAGATATAGCATTTCAAATATTAATTATAACAATAAAAGTCAAATAAAAGCAATAACAATGATGACACAAACATCAAAACAACAATGACAATATAACGATAATAACAACAATAACAAAAGTAACAGCAATAATAATGACAATAACAATAATAATGACAATAACAATAATAATGACATCAACAATAATAACAACAATGACAATAACAATACTAGCAACAATGACAATGACGAAAATGACAGCAACGATAACAACAACAATAATAGTAACAGCATCAACAATAATACTAATAATGATAATGCTAATAACGAATGCGACGAAGACAACAACAACAATAACAAAGGCAATAATAACACCGACAATGATAACAACGACGATAACGATGACACTAACAATAATAACAATTACAACGACAACAACAACGACGACAACAACAATAATAATGAATTAATTTTTTTTTAATCTTAAAATATGCTTTCTTTTTTAACAGTAAATATACTAAAAATACTTTAGATGAAGTAAAATACATCCACAACAATATTTTTATTTATTTTTCTCTTAATATTATTTAGAGATAATTTTCGTAAACTGTAAAGAATTAGTGGTTGCTAAAAATTATTTCTAACAAAAATAATGCAGCATTGTATTTATTTTAATAAAATATCTGATAGTTTAAACTTTTCCTAACTAGAAACGATTTATCATGCATTTATTTTATAGAGTTACCAAATTTTATGTACATTTCCAACTAAAACAAAAATCGATAAAAGTTTTACGGACTTTTTTTATTGCTTTCTTTCGCTTCCGTATGTATATTCTGATTAGATTCATATTTTCCAGATGTTGTACGTACTATTGGAGAAGAAAACAAACAGCTTTGGATCTACATTTCAATTTAAAAATTCAAAGATTTAATTAATTTTTAGCCTTGAAGCAATGTAAGTGGTTATGAAAATATTCGGGTAAAAAGCTGTCTTGACTTTGGAAACTTTTTTTCTTTTTCTTAGAAATCGTAGAGTTTTATAATTATTTTCACTTTAGTGTCTTAAAATGGTTGCATGATTTATTATACTGACAGAAATTTAATCATAGCCTACAATGAATTATAAATCTGTTGTAATTTTTTAAAAATGCTTTATACTTTAAATATGAGGTTTACAGCTGAAGTTTAAACATAGTTATTAGAACTTTGCAGTTGGCTTTCAAATCATAACTTATCGAATAGAGATTAAACAAATAACTTAAAATAATTAACTGTCCACAAAACTTGTCAATAATTAATTGGTCTTAATATAAAACACAAACACAGATAAATTCCATGTATCAATAACATGGTCATATTTCGTCGTTATTTTTGGAAATAAAAAAAATTGTTTTTGTACAATAAAACATTTATATTTGAATAAAAAGAACACTTAAAAGGGAACAGTTATTTTTCTAAACAAAAGAAAATATCGTCTTTTTTATAAAAAGTCTGATGTGGGCAGGTAAACTACATGAACTTCAATTTTGTTTTCAGGTTTTATGTATGTTTATATTTAGCATCTATTTCAATTTGATTTTCATGTGGTGTTGTTATGTAACGATGATGCTATTTCCGTTAAAAATTCAAACTTTTTTCGACAGTATAAAATTGCAGAAAGTGAAAAAAGGACATAATTCGTCAAGGAAAATGCAGTGATTGAAAATTGATGAACGATTGCTTAAACATTAATTATTTTTTTATAAAAAAATTAGTTTAGGTTTTTAAAAATGTTATAACCTTAAATATAGTTCAACTGCTTCAACATTTTTGAGGACAATTTTAAGTTACACAGTTCAAAAAGTGAATCGCATTTTTGCCAATACACTGCTTTCACGTCTATAGTGCTATGATAAGTATAGAAATGATATGAACAAAATGATAGAAACAAAAGTATTCAATTACTTTACGATGCTAAATTTTAATAAACAAGTATGCACCCAATTTGGGCTTTGCAATTTGTTCTTTGCAATAAAATGTCCATTGTAATAATATAAAATTGTGCAACTGATATTTTAATATAGATAAGAACTTTAATTAAGCATAACTTAACCTTAAAAAGTACATTTGAACTATCCAAAATACAAAAACTTCAACCATTTTAAGACAATCAGTAACCGAAAATACTACTCAAAAATCAAGGATCC
This sequence comes from Oedothorax gibbosus, assembly GCA_019343175.1. Lineage (NCBI taxonomy): Eukaryota > Metazoa > Arthropoda > Arachnida > Araneae > Linyphiidae > Oedothorax > Oedothorax gibbosus. Next base: position 20,651,035 of record CM033273.1, read on the forward strand.
AACAAGTCAGTCATGACTCCAGTAACAACCATTAGCAAAGGTTCTAGATTTACGAAGAAAGAAACACGTTTCTATCAAAGAATAATGATGAGAAACCCAAGTCTCCAAATAACTAAACGACCACTGTCAGAAGGCATTGCTTATAAAGGGGAATACGAAGCAAAAACAGGTAGCTTGCCATCAATCATATCCAGTTTCCGAGGGCCTCTGTGGTGATTTATAGTTTAAAAAGCTTTCGCTTGGGGTAGCGTGGTTTGGACCGCAGTCGATTTTTCTTCCTTAAAACTCCTTTGCGTTATTTGTTGCAATGATCCGGGTTTTGATTTTATTTATTGCGATTTTTTGTTATTGAGAGCTTGAATAAAGACAAATATTGTTGTTCTGGGATATTTTCAAATAAGGGATATGAAAGTATTGTGTTTTTGGAATCTGTTTGGTAGTGTTTTTGACTTATCTTGTTTAAGTTGATTTGTTGCTTTGGAGTTTATTACTTTTGAACAATCTATAATAATAAAAATGAAACGTTATGTACGTTTGTTTGTGTATTTGTACCTTATAGAATCTTAAACTGAATATTCGTTTGAGTCGTAACTTGGCATTAATGTGCATTTCATACTTAAGTTACGAATTTTCAAAGTTCAAAATGTTCTATTTTAAGAGAAAATTCGAATTATCTGAAAATAACTACAGTACTTTCACTAAAATCCGATTATTTTCTTTTCTTTCGTGTTGTATCAGTGAAGAAAATAAATAGTATAAGTATTGGGCTGTAATACTTTATAAAGGACATTAACATAAGCTAATTAATTTATAGCATATTAAATGGTACGTATACTTGGATTAATTTAATAATTTTTTCTTCAGTTCGAGGAACTGTTATGTATTTGCAAGAATAATATTTTTAAATTATGTTTTGATACAAAATTTTAATAAAATTAGTACATAACGTTGCATTGCATCCAAACAAATAAATAATTAAACAAAGATTTGTCGAAAGTAGAAGATATCTTCATAACTCTTAAGATATTCAAACTAATTAATTATTTAATTTTAAATGCTATGTATTGAAATTAAGTACGTTAAAAATATTTATTTCACTTTAGCTGATTCTTCCAAGCATTGAGTGACCCATTTCTGGCTACTGCTTCCTCATTACCAATTTAAGCCATATTTTGACAGTGTTTCTTGTTTTTCTTTGTAGCCCGTTTTCCTTCTATCTGATTCCTTAATTCTTTTCATTTTTTTGTCCTTGAGAAAACCTGATGTTTAATGTTTTATATATAATACAAAATATTTTACGGGAATTAAAGCCAATCGGCATATCTCATTGGAATAATCACTTTTATGGCCCCCTACTCAAGATAAATCCAGTTTCTCCATTATGCAGTTATCATTAACTGTTATTTGAAGAAAGCTAACTTTTACAGGATTTACAAGCTATCAGAAATATAGGGGTATGTGCTTAGCTTTAGGACAGTTGTACCTGGGGACATGGGGAATAACTGGTTTTAGGGAAAACGGAAAAATCCTGTATTTTTAGTGGCAACACTACTAACAAAACTTTATCGTCTCTTGCCGAAGAGGCGTCGCCGATAGCTAACACTAAGCATAATAAACATGATTTATTGATTTCAAACACCGTGAGAACTTTTACTATCATTTTATATTTTGTATTACGAGATGGTTTAATCTTGTTGACGGCTCTTGTTAGTACTACTTAATAAGATATGTTTGAAGTTATTTTTATTCCTATTTTTGTTTTGCAAAACTTAACACTTTCATGTAACAACGCGTTTAAAAAATTACGTGATGTGCTGTTCATTGAGACAGTATTTAGGTTGTACCCAGGGAAGTCCCTAGGTACAACCGAATTTTCTGCTTCACTGCATTTTGTTGTGTACTGTACCTACTACTGTTTCTTCGATTTCTCAAATGTCTTCAAGTTCCGATCAGAGGCCACATACCTACTCTTATGTATCTCTCGAAGAAATTTGACCACTTCCAAAACACTTTCTACGAAAACAAACGAAGAGAGACAGACCTAAAGGGAAATCCCTCGTTTTAACCGATGATACAGAAGAAGAAAAACAGAAAACGATAGAAAGCAAAAAAAATCTGCTCCAAGTAAAAACAAAGCAAAAATACATTTGAAGGATGTTGAATGCGGGAACTTAATTGAAACATAAATATTTGAAAATGATTAAGAACTAAATTTGCAGAACGAATCAACAAATAATGATGAACTTCAAATAGGGGACTTTGTTTTACTGAGGTTTCTGGGGAAAACAACTATCAAATATAACGTGGCCAATATTATTAATCTAAATATGTCCCAAACCTCAGCACTTCCCCCTACTATATAAACTCAATAACCAGCTTTGTAAATCTAAAGTTGTACCATTAAATTTGACTCATAACTTACAACAATTTTGATAAAGCTATATTTATTAATTCAATTTTTTGTATTTATTTCCACTTAAATTATAACCAATTACTTCTTCACAGAAGTAATTGTTTATAACGAAACTACGTACCGTTTCACAAAATTAAGGTTTATTACGAAATTCGTTTTGAAGTTATTCCCGTTTACCAAATTTCAATTTTACAAATTTGAAATTTCATATATAATTGAAATATATTAGACAATTCCTAGAAATTTTGAGTCATTAAAGTTAATAATTATTTCTTTGATATTATGGCTATTCATGAATAATACAAAGTCTTATAATATTTAAAATATAAATAAAAATACATAAATTGCAATTAAATTTGAAGTTTTGTATTAAATAATTTATACATACAATGGATAAATTTATTCATGAAGTTTTTATTGACTTACCTTGAATAGACAAGTTACTGAATTAAATTATTTTGAATCCAAACGCATTTCAAAAAAGCCATTAGTATATCAAAAGATTTAGTTAAAACTTTTTCAATAGTTTCCTTTGACATAGGTAGAAAAATCTTTACTTTACAACTTGATTAAATCTAAGCTAAGATAAAATCTAAACTAAAAAACTAAAGCACATTTCACCAAGAAAAGCATTCTGAGGCAGTGTGTTAAAAAATCATGATGCTAAAAATTTTAAAGACAAATAGTGTACCTTCAAATAGTAATATATAATTAATTTAAAAATTTGAAATAAGTTTTTATACTAAAATGAATATATTTTTATCATTCTCGTTTCATTATCTGGTTAGATTTCGCATTATTTAATTATTTAATTTAAGATTATTTTCATTGGTTTTCTGCTCATAATATTTATATTCAATTTTGTAAAAGTGGAGTTATCCTAATAATTAAAAACACGTGATAAGATAGATGTTTAATATATTTCCTAAATTTTATATATAAATATTTCTATGATTTTTTAAATCTGTTACAAAACCATGTTTTATCGAATGCTTTTGGAAATCGATAGAAGCTCCAAAAGTATTTACATGCGTGTTTCAAAGCTTTCAAAACTTTTTTTTCTGAAACGTTGACTGTTATCTAAAAACACAAGATTTTTTTTCATCACATCAAATAAATTTAGGACAAAATTTTTTAAATTAAGTTTTTAAAACTTCACATCTACACCAAGTACATTAACAAAACCATTTTTCAAGACACAAGTTTTCATAATGAATACAGTGTTTGATCCCAAATTAAAATGCTAATGCAATCAAGGAATCGGATTTAAGGTTTTAATTTAATAAAATGTGATGTGCATTTTTACAAACTTAAAAAGAAAATTAAATTCTAAAGTTAAAGATTTCTACTTACTAGGTCATATTTACTGAAATAATAGCAATTTAGCTAAATAATTGCCATTTTTTATTTCATATTTCACGGGAGGAGATTTTACAGATTTTCCCATACACAACTTATAAATAATTTTAACCCTAAAAATGTATTATATTTCCAGATTTTTATTCAAACATTCCTTTTCTAGTCATAACTGTTAGAAAACACCATTTCTAGTATTCGTGTTGATAGCCCAATAGCTAAAGCTATCGATCTCTCAGCTTTCTTAATTTATTTGGCTTTCTCCTTGGCGATGATCATCAATCTTTTCTATCCTCCCTTCATCTATTTATGTTAGTTTACTAGAGTTGCAACTACTATTTACGCCAAGAAATAGTTTCATATTTGACACAAATCAACAATTTTAAATCTGTTTCTGCAAATACGAGTAAATAAAACAATATGGTAATCTGCAAAATAATTCCTTCAAATTTACGGGCTTAAGCTTGCAGATGAGTGACCAGAAAAAAATAGAGGACATTTCTGTATTAAACAGTGTAATTTCCAGTTAAAAAACAGCTGCGTTTCTTTAAATATTCATACTTTTTAGCTTTACTTCAGCGAATAGCACATGCTGCGAAACCGTTTTTCCTTTAAAAAAAAACGAAAAACGGTTTTGTGTCATGCGTTATTCGAATACGCAATTTTTAAATTTCAAGTGACAAGTAATTCAAGAGATAAACCAACTTGGTCATCAAATGACTTGACAGATTAAAGCCAAAATAAATCTTTTTTACCTTTAACACCCCCCATAATTACCGTCATTGAGAGCAAGTTTCGGATAAATCGCTTTTAAACTCTAACCTAATTTGATAAAAGGCTTCAATGCTCTAAAATTTTATAAATTTCCTTAAATTTGACCAGTATTTTTCAAAGTATAGTTATGTGTAGAAAAACTTCTAACATGAATTGAAAATATTTTTATTGCAAACACCAATAACACTATTTTGATTTAACCAAACAATAAGAATTTCTTCGAGTTACAGTCACAGCTTTGTCATAATAACATCACGATCTGTTGAGCAATCTCGGGTATTGACTTATTGACGAAGAGGTTTGCAGAAATATTAACGAAATATCTTGACGAGGACCATATTAAGAATGAAAGAAGTATGTGTTGGTCAGTTATATTGATGAGTCTATGATGCATTGGTTCAATGGAAAAGAAACCACAGTTTATTATTTCAAGGTCCATCTTTGTTTGTATCATATAAGCTTTCCCGCTACGTTTATCACGTAAATAGTTGTAGCTTTTATAACGGATATGTCAGTCCGTATGTATGCCTGTCCGTCATCCACTCTCACAGCAAAAAATAAACATGCTGCAAATAAGTGTGTTTGTCGAAAACTCTGCAGATATTTAAAAATCTATTAGTTTTGTTATGCCTTGAAGAGGTGATATAAAGCATCAATGTAGTAACACAATAAGGAATAAATATTTATTTTTCAAGAAAATTTGTTTTGTCGTTTAAAATTTAATATAGAACTAAAAATGCTTTGTTTGTACTTTTTTTAGATGCTTACATTTTGTGTGGAAGCGGTAATTCTAAGTGACAATTTCTGTAACAAGATTACTTGTATGTGACGTTAAAGTTTTACGTAAAGTAATAAAAATAAAGATGAATGACATTGTATCTTTTAAAAGCTTAACATACTTGAATCTAGATGTTTAAATACTCAATAAGATTAAACTAATTAAACTTGTATTCCGGATTTCAAGAATGACGTTAACTTTTCTCATAGTAGTTGTAAAACTTTTTCCCGTACATGAAAGCGTATATCAAGCTAATTAACATCTTCGCAAGACAGTGGTTTTTTAAAACAGTTACAGAAAAATAGTTAGAGTGTCATACGCCTTTAAATGCGATGCATACATATACTGGTTATTTTGCTATGTCAAACGCGGATTTCAGATGCGCCTCTATAACAGAAGCTTCTCAGTGTAATATTCCCTCCCACATTTTTTTATTCAAGAGACAGCCAAATAAAATATTACACCTTGATTTAACGATGAATGGCGTGGACTTCCTGACAAAGTATAATCACTAGAGCTAAAATAATTGTACTTTGTGAATTCCTATTTAACAATTTATTCAAAATTTTATGTGCTGAGACATAAAATTAATAATACCACTCTTATTTAGTTCACTTTGCTCATGTTTTTAAATTCCTTAAACTGTCGTCCATTTGTTCACTTATATAAATTATTTTTTCAGCCCCCACATACCTCGCTTATCATTCAGTCTGGTCACGAAGCAGCGAGAAAAGAAAACTTCGATCTTCGAGAGAGGGGAGAAAAGTGCAGCAAGATGGGCATCAAGGGATATATCACTCCACCCCTCCTCGCTGCGACTCCCCAACCCCTGCTCGGGATTTAGGCTTAAGGGTCACCAGAAAAGAAGTCATCAGATATTCCCTGAAGAGGGCAAAAAACGAAACAAATAATGAAAAAGTTACCCTACCCGTTTACCAATGACCGCATAGGAAGAATCACTTAGGGGGCTGTTTGTTTAGTAAATTGTGTTGCTTGCAGAGTTATGTCATTTATGTAATAGAAAACATTTTAACCTTTTGTATCATCATGTCACATAATAATATAGGGACAAATATATGCTGTTAGTAAAATAATAACGGTCATTGCCATCACTTTCGAAGATCCATTCCCAAAATAACAATATAAATATGTAATGGTTTTCACATTAAAGTACTTAAAATGCATATTTTATAAACAAATATTTTGCACATTTCAAATTTAAATGAAAGGAGAGTAAGATTGTATTGACATTTATCCTTTAATAAAAATTATTTGAATTATCAAAAACAAAAAAAATTGTAAGAAGTACAATAATTATTCACTTGATAAAAATGAATAATACTATAAAAATGTCAAACTATTTTATTTATGCGTTGTTTTCTATACAAATTTTCAATTATTCACTTGCATTTATAATTAATTTCCTCCAGCACTTACATGTAAACAATATAAATTGAGTATGTTCATGTACTTTTATGTAACTGGCTCTAATTTTAAAAAATTAAGTGAAAAAAAAATTAGGTTTTGCATCTTTAAATAAGTTTAGGAGTTTAATGTATAGTTTTAAAAGCAATTTTTTTAACTGAATCATTTTAGTATAATGGCTATTGAAAATTTAAAGTTAAATTTTCAACAAATGTGTGTCAAAAAGAGAGAAGGTAGGATAATGTGACTGGTCAGATCAGTATGGCAAAATTAACGTTTAACATAATTTTTATTCCATCACTAACTTGTAAAATGATTTTTTCCTCTAAATCAAAACAGTACCTTCTTCAAAAATAACCATGCATCATAATAAACTAAATTTAAGTGAGGTACTATATCAACATATACAAAAACATATTAGCTTTATATCATTTTTAAGGCTTGTAATTTATTTTGAAGTCCATAAAATAAGAATAAAGCACTGTTGTTGCCAAGCTCCCTGAAGACTAATGAGTTGACTATGCTATTCGCGATGACTGTTCTAAATGCAACTGTAAACGCAATACGATCTAGTCATCTGATGATTACACCAATAGTTCATACGAGGGAGCGGTATTAACCACACTTTAGGGGACAAGACTTCTGATTTAGAGAACAAAATAGCATTTCAATTTTATAATTTGAATTAAATTACCTTTTTACTGTTAAAAATGATTAAAAAATTTAATTGCATTTAAAAAACAAGAAGTTCATAAAGAACTAAAATAGCCTACTTTCCTGTTACTTAAATACTTACTGAAGTTCTAATCGGAAAAAAACTAGGTTCCTAAAGTAAATATCATCAACAGCCGTTTCTACACTAGATTTATACACATTAGAAAAAAAAATCAAACACAGCACCCAGCTATAATTTAAACTTCTAAAAGCCAAAATCAACAATTTTCCTAATATTCGTTCGCAAATTAATTAAATATTATTTATCATCTGCTCGTGATTTATTTGTAGTTCGAAGAATAAATATTTATTAATAACAAAAGTAATGAAACTACTCCGAACTGCATTAAAAAACAAGAAATGTAAATTAAAACTAAGCATAATTGGCATGCAAAAGTATGCCTTGCCGCTTTCTTGGTAGATAATTAATGAATAATCAAAGAATCAAATTGTTCTACATTTTATGACGTCATTCCAAACTGATTCATGAAAATATTATTTTGCTTCAAATATGTTTAAATAAAGTTTCTCATGCCATTGTTGATTTTTGCAACAGTGATTTAAATGACTCAAAATTGAATTTCAATGCTAATTCAATGGGAAATTCGCCGACAGATAGTAGATTTATGTCCGTCCGGACGTACAGACAGACGCACAAAAATTATGAAAGTTGGGTATCTGAGGTCATAGCTTTCTAACAAAAAAAGAATTTTTAAGATCCGATGATTAGAACCGATTTTGGAAGGGGGTACAGACAGACAGACAAACGGACAGACAGGCGGACAGACAGACAGATGGACAGATGGACATCAACCGCATTTCAATACCTACAGTGATTTAAATGACTCAAAATTGAATTTCAATGCTAATTCAATGGGAAATTCGCCGACAGATAGTAGATTTATGTCCGTCCGGACGTACAGACAGACGGACAAAAAGTATGAAAGTTGGGTATCTGAGGTCATAGCTTTCTAAACAAAAAAGAATTTTTAAGATCCGATGATTAGAACCGATTTTGGAAGGGGGTACAGACAGACAGACAAACGGACAGACAGGCGGACAGACAGACGGACAGACATACGAACAGACAGACATACGAACAGACAGACAGATGGACAGACAGACAGTTGGACATCAACCGCATTTCAATACCTACAGTGATTTAAATGACTCAAATTGAATTTCAATGCTAATTCAATGGGAAATCGCCGACAGATAGTAGATTTATGTCCGTCCGGACGTACAGACAGACGGACAAAAAGTATGAAAGTTGGGTATCTGAGGTTATAGCTTTCTAACAAAAAAGAATTTTAAGATCCGATGATTAGAACCGATTTGGAAGGGGGGTACGGACGGACAGACGGACATCGACCGCATGTCAATACCTACTTTTTCATTTTTTTAATTCTTTCGAATTAAAAAAAGAAAAGTAGGCTAAAAAATCCCGAAGACCAGGGTATAGTAAAGGGGGGGGGGACAAGGTAGAGATATTTTAATTTATATATTTAAAATTAACTTAAAGATATATTAACATTTATTATTTTGAAAATTCATTGTAAAATTATAAAAATTCATTATAGAATAAATATTATTCAAAAACATCCAAAAAGTCCATTATATTTCATATTTGACGTCAAGTACTCAAACTATTCACTTATGTAGGTGATTTACCAATAAACCATATAAAATGTAATGTGGGAAGATCGGCTTGGAGAGCTCACCAAACGCTTTTCTTGATTGAAAAGTAGATTTTGGTTATACTATTTATATTTATGCTTACATGATAAATTAAATTTTTATAAACATGATTTTACCTTAACACAAATAGTTACCTTAAATTGAATTTTAATAATTTTAATAACTGACATTTTATTAATGTGTTATAGTGTTGAAATGATTTTATAAACATTGTATCTATAAAAAAGATGAAACCTAGTTAAAATGTTTCTCAATTCAATTTTCAACTTCATATTAATATTGTATGTTTAAAAAATAAGCTGCACACAAATTTTAACTAATTGTGGTCATTTAAAAGTAAATTATTTGAAATATGAAGCCAATATTTAGAAATAGTTTACATCTATCTGAGCTAATTTTTATGTGTCTAAATTAAGTTACTGAACTTTTGAAATAAATTAGTCTATACTACTTATTTCAAGTAATATTACTAATAAAATAAGATTTGAAAAACTGTAGTCTGATTCTGTTTATCTAGTTATTTTTAATGATTTGGTTTTAGTGGTTTAAAATTAAATTCCAAGAAAAAATTATAAAACTTAGATACAGGAAACAACGAAAAAAAATGTTTATTGGCTTGTAAATCTAAGGAAATGTCAACTCCATTGCTTTGAAAATGTATATATTAAGACTTCCACAAATAGCTTTTAAGCAGACTAACATGGGAACAAATAAGCATATTTGAAACAGAATTTATCATTCTTAGAATTGCTTCCACACGAAAATCATGCGTATAAAAAGTACCAAACATAGCTTATATTTCTATATTAAACTTTTAACCATCCAAGTTAAACTTTTTCCATTCGAAATTCCCTATTACTTTTCGGTTGAAAAAATTATTGATATTGCAAAGAATAAATATGTAATGTTTTGCCACACTTGAAAATAAGTAAAAAAATTCTTATCAATACTTCGAGTACTTAAACTTTTTACATTATAAACGTAGTATTGAAGCTTAAAAAGATTTTATTATGCATGGATGGGAAATAGTAGGGACGTCATTGAATAGTTTGAAAAAAATGTAAGATACATGTAACCCAATTGCATTATATATTTTGTGGGGACTAATTAATATATTCTACTAATAAAATATTCAAGTCATTTAATAATTTTAATGCATTTAATGAAAAAGTAGTAATACAAGTCAAAAAGTGATTTTAGTTATTGCAAATGTTTAAGTATCGATAGTAAGAAAATAGAATTCAATTCATCCAACTTATAGTTGTTAACTTAATTCCATTGCTAAACTTAAAAAACAGTTACGTATCATTTGAAGTTATTAAAATCTAAGCATTAGTTTATATAAATGACTAAATTTTAAAGGTGTTATACTTGCAGCAATGATGAAACAGTAATAATTTATTAACTGCTACTTTTAATGATATCATCGTAGAATGAACGGGTCTTTATAATTTTAGTAATTTTATTTCAATTTTATTTGATAAAAATTGGAATGTTAATCTTATCTGCGTAGTACGTTTCCTATACGTTGATCACTAGAAAAGTTTTTTTCTTTTTACTTTATATGTCAAATTTATCAATAAGATACATGGTGATCATCCTATTGATCTCTATTTTAACAAATTGATAGCTAGTTCAAGGTGTCGGGTCACTTGTTTATATGATCCCAAATAAATAAAGAACATAAAATAGAGAGCAAAAATTCTGAAATCCACTGCACAAATAAAAAGATCCTCGTTTAACAGTACTGGAAAAAAAAATCAATCATATTTTTTATTTATTTGATTATACAGGAATCTCGGTTTTGGATTCACATAAAATACCAATCGCTCATACTTTGCCAAATAACAACCTTTACTGCTGATTTTGTAATTTAAATAAAAAAGTACTTTTAATTCAACATATATTTTTCCCACAATTTAAATTAAAAAATTACTTCTAATTCAACACATATTTTTGCCACACATTAAATAAATTGACGATACGTGATTCCATTCTGACGAAGATAATTGATTTTGGAGAATAATCCACCTTAAACTAAAAATAAATTAGTGTAAAATTTGTATTAACCACTCACTGCATGTTAAGATTATCCCTCTTTTGAAGTTTTGAAAACAGCATACTTACACTCTTTAAATGATTTTTCAATAACCTTCAACAAACGAAGTATTGCTGTCGTAAATATTATCTAATTTTTTTACAAAATGTAATTTTATTTTAAGTTTAAAACTGGAAATATTCCTATTGTTTTCTCAATAGAAACAAGGTCTTACTTTGGAAGTAAATATTACTTATTAGTAATTATATATTATAAAATTTAATGTGAGACTGTAGAATTTTTATGCATCACTCGATAAAAATCAACGATCTCTGCTGCTGTTTATGTTTCGAAATTAGTTTTTTAATTCTTTTTTGAAGAAGTTGTATAAAACACGGAAAATACTATTGGAAGATTTGACTTTGTTACTTTAAGTGTTGATACAATATCTAATTTGTCTTCTCACTTATTTTTGTTATTTGTATCTTGATTAGAAATACCCTTGATAAAATAAATATGCATTACTTAACTTCTAGACTTAGAAAGTGATATTAAAAAGCTTTCAGTAAAGCTTTCAAACAGCTTTTCATTCCGAAAGTTCATTTTGAGTGTCGAATATAACTTTTCATAAAACGTAACAAAAATATTTATCAGAAAACTCATTTATTGCAGATCAACAAATTCTCTATAGTTTATGCAATAAAAATAAGTAACCAAATTTTAATGTAAAACAATAGATTAAATATTACTTCAAAATGTGAATCGGATATTTAATGTTTATAAATGACGATACATTTGATTCAATGAAAACAAAATCTAAATCGTTTTTGTCATGTGTTATTTGCATAAGCAATTTCTAGGCGTTAGCAATGCTCTTTGCAGTAGTTTCAAAAGGGTTTGATATTCAACAAAGATCGTTCCTTTAACGAGGAAAGTGGTATCTGGTATTTATACCGCTTGTCATTGTTGGACACGCTGTGGATGAACGTTAATTTTTAAAAATATCATAAATATTCGAAAAAATTGGTTAAGTCAGTTAGTATATTATTGAAGCCTCAATGCAAGTTATTAAATAAAATTTATAACTGACATGTTTAAGTGGACATATTAATTCTAATATCTGATGTTAATTTTTGCTTTTTTTATTTATATAACCTTCAAATTCTGTTTTGATTGGTTGCTAGTTCTACAATGATTCGTTTTTCTTTGTATCTTTCATTTCCGCTTCTCTTTCGATCAGTGTTCCGATTGGTTCTCTGTTCACCCGTGACATTGATTCATCAATCGAGTGTCGAGAAATAATAAATTTTCATCCAGAATTCCTGCTGCCACTCATGACCTAAAACATGCCCATAGATATTTAATAACAATGCATTCAGAAAAAGGAGCCGAAATTGAATATAACAACCACACTTCTCATTTACTCTTCCCATGGCAACAGTGTTGATGCAATAAAGACCGGCCCCTTAACCTCTAGATTAGGAAAGTGGGATATAGCATTGATGCAAGTTGTCGTTGGGGGTAAAACAAAGAGCGGCGGAAGAAAAAGGTGGCATAACCAGAGCTCAGCTGGGGGTCGGTCAAGCGATTTCCTCAGCTTAAGATCCCTTTTCTACTTGTCTTTCTTGGGAAGGTTTTGGGAGTTATTTTTTTATTGTTTTGTGGGAATAGGAGAGTGAGATGCCTCTTGGGTTGCACGTCGAAGAAATAAAATACCTTGGTGTTGTAATGTTGTTCGATGTTTGTGGTTCGGTGGGATTAATGGGGTTAAGTTAAATTAGCTTACGGTAAATATATATGAAATTTAAATTTAGTTGAGATCATAACAACAATAAAAATAGAATACGTTTAAATGTAGGAATAATGACAGTTTTTTTTAAAAAAACTAGTGTCTTAGTAATATCATTATTTGTATTATTTAAAATCATATGATACTGAAACACTTATTGAATTGGGATTGTAACTATAAAAAACGTTGAATATACGTTGAATATATGGATTTATCTTTTTACGCAAGTGATAAGTCTATCATGTGAAATTTTGCGATCTAAAGTTGTCCTTTAAGAGTTTCAATAAAATCTAATAAATCACTGTAATTTTATATTCAACCCTTCTCGAAAAACCAATTTATTGTCATCGCTTGATTTTAGCTTCCACACTACGTTTATAACGTAAAAAGTGGAAGGTATTATAATCGTTCAGTCCGTCTGTCTGTCCGTCTGTCACCCACTTTCATAGCCAAAACTATAAATACTACGGACAAGTGTTATGCGTCAAAAAATTCAGCGCATCGAAATTAGAATACATTAAAAATTTCAGAAAAGAATTCGAATTCGAAGTACTTCAATTATTAAAAAAACTGCAAAATTTAATGATCATTTAAAAAGCATAGGAAGCCATTTTTATCAGAATTAAATCACCATTGTCATCGCAACAATCGCTCGAGAAACTTAATTCTTTTAGACAATAAATTAAAATAAATTTATTTTTGCGACATCGATCAGTTTGAAATGACGTCAAATATATTTCACCACGAGATTCTTTGTACGTTGATACGAAATGTTTTAATTCTATTTAAAAGCGAGGAATATTACATATTTATTCTTTGAAATATAAATTAATTTTTGCAAACGATAAGTAATAATTATTGCATTTTCGAAATAAAATTTAAACTAGCCAAAAAACTAGCTACAACTAGCTAAAGGAGCTGTTTGGCGAATTTCTTTCTGTGGTGTATAAATAGTGTTTCCTGTTGAGCAAAAATATTGTGTGGAAGCGGTTTAAGTGACAGATTCTGTAACAAACCAACTTGTTTATGAATATAAAACATTTCGATTTTGAAGCACTTATAATTTTCGAATGTGTATTAAACAACTACCCTAAACTATGTTCACCTCCGTAGTGAAATGGATACAGCTCTGGACTGATTCGATTCCCGGATAAGGCTTGATTGTAAATTGTACCTATCTCCAGTCTTGTAATTGGGTGAAAATCAGTTAATAAATTACTATTAATGATATTAAACACTTTAAAAAATTAGCGTTCGTGGAATAAACTCTAAATATAGAATGTTATAAATGAAATCCATTTTGTATAATAACATAACTTAGTGAAAATAAATGCATTTGTAAAATTTTAACCATACACTACAAATATTAAAACCACATTTAATAGTAAACCCCATAATTTATTACTACAACTTTAAAATTCAAGACACGTCAGATCCAATTTTCCTTCCATTTAAAATGTATTAAAACTTATCATCTCCTTATTCAAATCTTCCACATCACCTTCGGTGAGCCTGTTGCTTGGAATATACTGTGCTTTGGCGATGTCGCCAAGCCTCCCCCGATTTCGTCAATCCATGTCGTAAATCTAGTCGCAAAATAAGCGTTATCGATGTGACAAACGGCATGAGGCCGTAATTATACGTCATTCGCCCGTTTAAAATGTGCATCGGTCATAAATTCCAAGATGTAGTCGTGGATTTGCGACGTGAGCTAATGATGTATGGGGGAAGGAAATGTAATTTGTGTTTGGCGATTTATGATTGAAAGCGTTGGCCGGTATCAATTAGGTACGAGGTTTGAGAAGTTTGAGACAGTTTTTGAATTTAGTTTCCGCTTCGAGAATAGCATAGAAATATTTATGCGAAATAGGGATGTGATTCTTAAGGGTTTTACTTTATTTTTAGTTTGGTACAGGAGTACATAGTAACCCAATAATTACCACTCTAAAATAAGATTTATGCTCATTAAGAGTTTAAGTAAATAAATCATAAGACAAATAAAAGACCGTTGTCCGAAACATTTTGTGTGCGGGAAATTGATTTGCACACAAAACGAATTCACAAAAACATGAATTAAAACTTTTATTAAGAAATGAAGGTGTGTCCTTCATAAAGTCGTCGTGAATGGGCTAATAACAAAAGTTCAGCAATGGTTTTAGTTTTTATTTTCTTTTCGACAAAGCATACAATAGTATCAGTGATACCAAATAAAAAAATATTACTTTTTTAACATCAATTTTAATTTAATCACTGTAAAAACTAAAAGAACTGTGTAGCTTTACTCTGCAAACCTGGAGGCAGCAAAGTGGATTAAAATAACACTATCAGAAAGTGACGTTATATCAATTTTTTAAAGTGTGCCTTAAGGGATGAATTTAATATTTGCTATTTCTATAAACAGACTGTTGAATTTAAATTCTTATAAAATATATCAGGTTTATTTCAATACGAGAAATACTGATCGTGACTTTAAAAATGAAGTACTTACAACACAAATATTAAATTACTCAATTAAAATCATACGCCTGAATTTTACCTTTACAAAATAATTCGGTATTATCTGTTCTTTTGTTCTCTCATTCACATTATACAATTTTCTTCGGCTTTGTTTTTGTGATGAAAGTAAGTCATTTTGAGTGTTATTTGTGCCGAATTAGTTCCCATAAACTAGTTTGTTAACATTCAAAAAATTTCCTCCCAGAAACCATACATTAATTAAGTACTTTTTTTAATGTTTAAATAAATAAAAAATTAATTTGGTTAAAAATTCATAAAATAAAAAAAGGTCTTCAGTTTTTAGTCTGATAGAATAGAAAGAACAATGCATTCCTAAATAACCAATTTTCCGAAGTAAGCAAATCTGAACTTGTAATAAATCTAAATACAAATTTTAACTAACAAGTATTTAATATGACTAAATATGAACTACCGAATAATAATTTAACAGAAAACTAGAACTTTCTATAAAATATAATATTGAAAGTAATCGTGATTGTTTTACAGACGTAAGGAACTTTTGGTTTATCCCATCAAAATGATACGCATCCATATAACTTTAATAGCCTTATAATTAAGTTATTTTAAATACAACTAATAATCCTCACATCTCCTTATTTAATCAATTTGTACCTCACAACAGTGCAGTAACTTTACATTGTTCAAGTGAAATCAAACAGCCAAAGCTAATTAGATCTACTAGATTGCGGACCTGTGTTGTGTTCCTCAACTATGCAAAATTTGATTACATGCCTACTGGAAAGGCTCTGAATATTGACATTTAGTATATTATAATAAATAATGAATTGGACCCTATGTGTGTGTTCTATGTATGTTCGCATTATTTTCTGGGGAATTCATTTTTGATAAAAAGTAATTAGTTTAATATAGAACTCATTATTTCTTGTAGTTTGTATAAGATTTTTTTCTTTGTATTTTGAATGTAACACCCCAAAAACCACGGTGTTTACCATTTTTTATTCCCAGGATGAGGAACACTTGGCAATACTAAGAGTGAATGCATCAGTGTTTACCTTGATGATACCTTGATACTTGCCTTAATGGAGCATGTTAATAAAACATTAGATAAAGCTACAAGAGCCAGTGTTAGACTTAATCCTATCATTGGCAGACACTCTACAATGACATTTAGAAATAAGCTCACACTATACAAAGCTATGATCAGACCAATTCTACTGTATGCTTTCCCTGCTTGGGGCTTCAGCCTGAAGAGCACACCGAAACAAGATACAGGTTTTCCTGAACAAAGCACTATGCAGAATCACTAACGCCCCTTGGTTTGTCAAGAACTCCATCTTACACCAAGACCTAGGGATTTATACCATAGACCCAGCCATATTCACAGATTCATGCAATTACAACATGAATCTACAGAACAGCGATTTCGACAACCGCAGACATATTTTACAGACTATTATCCTTTTGTTGAACAGAAGCTTAAGCGTCCAAGGATAATCCATCACGACCCTCATTAGTTATTGGGAACTGCATGTCAAATCGACATGTCAACGAAGGACTATTCTTAAATGACCATGCATCTGCCCATGCATGTTTTCTTTTATATTGTTGTCTTGCTATCAATTTTTTTATTTCATTTTCTTACGTAATTGTCACTACGTCATAATTGCTTCGTAATGTTTACTAATTGTATAATTTATTTTCAGAAGTTTATAGAACATGCCTAAACACAGCTTTGCGGCAGCCACCCTCAGAACTCGACTACTAACCTGCCTTATTCCTCTTCCTATACCTTTTTGGAAGATCTTTGATGAAGGAGCAAGGACGTTTTGCGTCGACTATCGTCAGTTGGGACTCGATTTCAAATTTCCTATTCTAAAATGTATTCTCCTATATTAGGAGATTTCTTGCTGTTTGACAGTTTTGTGATATTAAGTTATCTTCTACTATTGTATTATTCTACTGTACGTCTATTACTATTATCCTTCTACTTCCAAATTTACTAAAAAGTGATAAAATATTCATGAATTCCTTTTAAAAAATATGATTGAATAACATCTTTATTCAGATTCTAAATGTAGAGAAAACAATGATACATTTTCGAGATTCATTATATACACAACCCACAATATATCATGCACAATTAACCTCTATAATATTACATTTAGATTACACTTGCCAGTAATGCACTATAATTAGCCCCAAATTGGCCAATCCTTTAAACCCCTTTAGCATTGCCATTCATGCTAATCCATGACGTTACAAGTATTGTAACCACAGCAATGCTTTACATTAAATGAAGAGGCCAGAACCCTGATTACCCTAGATTTGGGTGGTTAACATTCCGTCAGGGTCCAGCGCTGACTCGTGAAAATGATACGCATTTAATTGTCACGTTAGCCTCCAGACAAGAGGGCAAGATATAGACGTAACGTGCGTTTTAACGCGTCTTACTGACGGATAAATACGCGTGGGATTTGAGTTTGGAGGGCGTTTTGAATGGAAGGGATAACATTAAATATTCATTGAGATTTAAATTTAGGGGTTGTACGCAATGGTGTTTGAGAAGTTTGGGATGATTTAATTAATATAGAAGATATTTAACGTAAGATATAAATGATTGAGAATTTTTATAAAGATTTGTGAAATGACGCTCCATGAATTTCCACAAAGTAAGTTTATAATATTGATTCGTTATTTTCTCAACACTGCTATGTGTTAAATATAAATTTAATCATATTTACAAAAAATGTTAATGACTGTTTGAGAATCATAGAAAAGTTTATTGTGCTAAGCATTAAAATATTACTATCCTTATTGGTACAAAACTGTGTTTGGAAGAGGAAGCTAAAACAACTAAGAGAATAGCATACTTTCCTGTTATTTAAATACTCAAGGACATTCTTACCGAAAACACAAGTATATTTGTAACTAACTATTCCACCTAGAACCATTTCCGCACAATATTTATATTCTTTAGAAACAATCGCTAAGCACACCATTTAGTTGTAACATTTGCTTAACTTTAACTAACTTTTTAGTTGTAAAATTTTAAAAGCCAAAATTAGCTTTTTAATTAATTTTCTTTCGCTAAATAAATTGATATTCCTCATCGTTTGCTTACTTTAGTTCCATTTAAAAAAAATAACTATCTAAAATTGCTTGGTATAAATACTAGTATCCGTTTCGGCGGCATTTGGTTCATTTAGAAAATGTGGCTAACATCTTAAATGCCGCAAGCTTCTTATTTTAAAATAAGTTTCAACATAAATCCTGATATTTTCGAAATTTTTATTAGTAACAAAACATGAAAAAACTCAAACTTGCAATAGCAAATCAATAAATGTAAATTTAAACTATTTAGCTTTTTTATGAAAAAAATGTGACACGCCTAGGCACGTTCTTGGAACACAAATAATAAACAATCAAGTAACCACTTTGGGCTACATTTTGTGATGTCATTCCAAACCGATTTATAGGATGAAAATGAATTTTATTCATTTATTAACTTTCAATAACTAAAGTTTCTAATGCAATCGATGACGTGGAAGCATTGATTTAAATGATTAAAAATTAAATGTAAATGTTAATTAAATTGTCGTTTCGTGTACTTACATGTTAGCAGATGTCCGTCCGGAAGTACAGAAAGAAAGTTTGAAAGATAGGTTTCTGATATCATACCTCTCTCCCAATTTTAAAGGTACTACTGATAGAACTGATTTTTGAAGGATATTACAGACGGACATCTCCAGCATGTCAATACCTACTTTCCAGTTTTGTTTATTCTTTTAAATTTAAAAAAAGGAAAGTAGAATAAAAATACCATTCTACACATCAGGGGATCAACAAAGTTCCAGGAAAATATTTTATCGAGACAAATTCTTAAATCATAACAGTTGTGAAATCACGAGCATATATTTACAAAATCATCTATAATTCAAAAGTTAATACAAGGGAAACAAAAGCTCATCGTCACATAGATCTAAAAATACATTTTGTCCCGACAAGAAAGATCTAGTTTGCTTCCTTTTACATCCAAGAATAACAAAATCCGCGGAAGATTTTATTTTGTTCTTACATTTTTTCACCCCACCTCCTTTTCCTCATGTCATTTTGTTTGACGCGAAGTAAAGTTTCTAGAAATGTGATTTTTACAAATGGATTTCAGTCAAGAAGAAGAAAAAAAAATGAAATAAAAAATGAAACAACCTTTACATATATATTGATAACCCTATTCTTTAGGCATGAGGAAATAGGTATGAAGGGAAGATTCGCAGCGGATTGGGGCGGGATTTTAAAAGAGGCGTATTTTTATGTAGCGTAAAAAGTCCTGCATTGGGGCGAAAAACTAAAGCCTTGGTGAAATTGGATATCGATTCAACAAGACGTAACGTTTCATTTATCTCTTAAAAGATGAAATAAAGACAAGTTAGACTTGATTCAGACTTGATTTGAGTAAAGAAAAAACCTCTACACTTTTTGATGGTTGAATAGAACTATGTTCCGGACTGAGGAAGATTCGATGCCGGAGGTAGGCGAATTCTTTGACTGATAAAAGTGAGTTAGATTGAAAAAGGTAACAAGGTTTTCGTGTATGCGAAGTGAGAAAGAGTGATAGTTCAATGTAGTATAATAGATTTTGAGATTCAAAAATGAAAAGTCTTCGTTCTTATATGTCTTACCTCGTTACACTTTTTTAAAGTAAATAGTTAACTTGATTTTCTATCTCACTTTTTGAAAAAATTACTTTTGTAAAACTCTACTATTTAAACTCTTTTAAATTACATTTTTCTTCCATCAACTGATTAAACTACTCGATGAAATCGTACTTTAATCTGAGTTCAAAATAAATATATAAATAACATTTTTTTATTTACTATTTTTTTTTAAAGTTTGTATTGAATGTAAAATAAAACATTATTTAAAAAAGATATAAATGATTCAAATTTAAATTATTTTAAATAATAATTAATTAAACCTTGTATCAATATTTTATCCATTTCAATTTAATCCAAGGAAAATTTTGATTAAAATCTTTATTTCAAAACACTTAAAACATAATCCGCTTTTTTCAACTCAAAGATCAGAGGGTCTCGAAAACGTATCCAATTTTATTGAACCTTATAAAAAAATATCCTTACCTCTTCAAGAACTAAAGAGTCTTCTATTGTCTTAAACGATGGGGCCAATTTCTGACCCCTGCATAATTAATTTTATGACCAGGCTTCGGCAAACTTCGATTCGTGACAAAACCCAAGTTTCGCAGCTCTGCATTTCATTATCTCAAGGCACGGGCAACACATACTGCTGTTACACTTCGGATAAAGTCAAATATTGAAATTAATTATAAGTGTCGTCCTTTGAGACAGCTGGGGAAACTTATATCTATATCGAGAGCCTAATGGCCGCTGAGGATCCGATATGATGGTTTAATACAATTATAACTAGTATTTTGCTGATTTTGTGTACTGTTAAATGCTTTTACTTAGAACTAAGATTTACTATTTAACAACTTATCATCAAAATTATGTAGACTGTAAAAAATCTATTTAAATTTTCATTACAGTGTGATGGTAGATGTGTTGCCTTCTCTGTTTAGACTATATTTAAGTGAGTTGTTTATGGGACTCGGTGCGTCTAGAAAACATTGATTTGCTATTAGACAGACATTACAACAATATGATGTAATAAATAACCTTAAAAATGTGTTGTAATTTTACAGTGTATTATTATAGCATCGACCCAGTGGCTGTATTATCTTGATTAAAATTTATCAAAGTAGTTTATTATTGTAGAAATTAAGGAAGTAGGTATTAAATCAAAGTTATGCAGATACACAAATGTTGTTTAGCAGTAGGTAAAGTTTAACAAGCTATAACATGCATTTCTATAGCTAAATTCATTTTCAAAATGTACACAGTCCATTTTTTTTATCAGCCACTAACAGTTCACAAAATTTATTAGTTAAAGAACAGCAACAATGAAACGAATATTAAAAATATCATTTTTCTGTTATTGAGTCATTTTTTTTCCCACGGAATTACAATGAATAATGCTTTTTCAGTCAAAACACGTTAAGTTAGCCTAAATACACAAATATAACACCATTCGTTAGTTAGCACGTGTGAGAAATAAGTGCATCATATTGCATTTTTTTTAAATTATAAGCTATTTGTAGAACAGTAGTTCTTCCAAAGACAACTTATATTTAATATGTAGGCTTGTTACAACCTTTTTAAACTAATGTTGCGCAAGGGAAGGTTTGGTGTTGGACGTTGTCTTAAAAGTTGTAAATTTTTCGTCCCTTGGATCTTAAACGTCTAGATTGCAGGCTCTTGACTACAATTGGAATTTCGAAAGCATAAATGTTTTTAAAACAAGTTTCGAGAGTTCTTAAGATGGGATACAAAAAAAGTTAGTTCGGAAAAGAAGTGCCTTAGAAGGATGTTTTTTTTTCTGTTAATTTGACTTTTTGTTTGATTTCGAATATTGCAGTTTTAAAGGTTGAGTGGTTGAACTGCTTAAGTGCAGTTTTATGAGAGAGTTGGATAACATTCTTTTACTAATTAAGACTAATTTTATCCTGCAGATTTTTTTGTAAAAAGTGTTAGTTTAGTTATTCTTATAGAAAGCTAAAAATAAGGTTAAAATCTGTTTTTTAAGAAATTTCAAGTCAATTTTTTAACTATTTTTTTTATCTTTCACTTGAAATCATTGACATTTAAAAACTAATCTAGAATTTCTATTTTATTAGTATAGTAATGGCATTTAAGAAAGGCAATACAAATTTAATATGTATTTTTCCACAAATTTCAAGTAGCATGTTATCATTATTTTCTGTTTCATTTGAAATAATTGACACTTAAAAAAGTGCTCGAAAATAAAAATAGATTGAATATATTTATTTGCGAAGTTTGCGATCAATTTAATTGACCTAATATGTGAAAATAATTTTTACTCATATTGGTGGAGATCAAAAACTAGTTATAAAATTTGCAGCATTCGGGTAAGATGTAACTTTACTTGAGGAAACTTAAATGCACTTTAGAAAAAAATATAAGTATTTACATTAAATTAAAAAAATTAATTTGTTGACCAGTACTACATACAAATTTTCTTAAATAAATAGATTATTGCAGTAAAGTAGCCTGAAACCATTAATGTCGACTTTGTAAATACAATTAACGGCTTCATTTCTTAATGAAATTGTAACTTTTTTTGTTCTTAATATCCATCAGTTCTAAATAAATTTTTTAGGACTATGGTCTTTATTTTTCATAGAAAATGTACTTTTAGTAACTCACTTTCTTGTTGTGAATTTTTTTTGCCAATCGTCCTTAATAGTTAAATTTTATTATGAAAGATATTTTATTTCAATTATGTTACTGTTTAAGTTAATATTTAGTTGTATGATGATTGATTTTATGTATTCTATTTTTTTACTTTCTTAAGTATCAAAAGTTTCTTATAATAAGAGTATTCTAAACGAAAGAATGCAATAATAAGCCTATAGGGGAACAATTATTTTGAGAATACAGAATAAATTTAGTTCAAACACATTATCGTGAAATATTCTAAATTTAAGGTATTTTAATGCAGAAAAGTAAATTAAATAAGTTGGCATTGTACATAAAATACTTTTCAAATATTATAGTATCAATATTTCATTCTAAAGTTTATGTAGGCTATCTTTTTCACAATAATGAACTTTAAATAAATACGTTTGACTTACAAAACAATACAATCATTAAGTAAGACAGATCTTTAGTAATAGAATCACAACTGTTAGAATTCCACGATCAAAGAACAAATAAAAGGACATTTTCCTAGCAGAAGTCTAAATAATGATCCGTAAACCAACATAATGGACAGTAACTGTGCCTAACTATGCTTTATTATACCCATTATTTTGTTTAGTTGAAAAAAAGCACGTGGATTAGGTAACTTTACCGGAATTATTTGTCTCCTTATTTTAAAAGTATTTGCTAGGTAAAACAAAACTATGTAAGAATTCTTTGCATCTGAACCACGCAACTATTGCATATTGTGTCACAACATAATATAACTAATTATGTACTCATGTACCAATTACGTTATTTCTTACATAGGCTGCGATTTAATCAATTATAATTAGAAAAGGAGTTTTTCAAACATATAATTAAACGATGTGATGTGTATTTAGTTTTTAAAGAAGTTAATTGATATTTAATTAAAATATAACTATCAATTAACTATATATCGCTTTTTGTAGTTTGTATCCCAAGTCCTGACATGCCGTTAAATTACCTTTCGTTTCAAGAAAGAAAATACGTGTGCCATTCCGAATAATACTTTCATATTGAAAATATTATTCTTTTTATGATAATACCTATTTATTCTTTATACAGATCTTCATGATTTTAATGAAAGCATAAATGGTATTTGAACGTGTACTTGTATTTTAAAGTTTGAAAACACAACAATTGTTGTAATTATTTTTAAATCATAATAAGTAAAAAAACGTACAGGTTGTCCATCGAGGTTACGTAAGGTTGACATAGAGGTTACCAGATCTTTAGGTTAATCGGAATATATTCGGCATAAATAAGGAATTTGTACTTTATAAAACTTTTCAAACCATACAGGAGAATGAATGTCTGTTTGGTTTTCTGATGTTAAGATGGCGGAATGGCCGATTAAATTTTGGCATTGGCGGCTTTTGGCGAAGTTGAAAATTTAACGTAGGGTAGCTATTCCCATCCAGTTGTATGGGTTAGGTGAATTATCGTCGTATTAAAGCTACACTCGAGTGCTATTGAAACGGGAGTCGTAATTTAGAACCACAGTCAAGTTACCGACACGTGAGTAGGTAGGTACCGACACGTGAGTAGGTACCGAATGCAACTTTTAAAGGCGACATCGTACGCAGCGTTGGGAATTTGGAGGATATTTAAAGTGCCCTTCCTCTACACGGGGTATTATTCGTCGGAAATTTTTTGGCTGCACGAGCCGATTATAGGTCGGCAGTTGTTGTGGCGATGCCCGTACCTGAACCTGGGACCTGCCGCATGCAAGACGAAAGTCTTTACCGACTGGGTCCCCCAACCCTATCGAGTTGGATGAAATATGAAGTGGAATGTTTACCACATTTGGGCAGTTTCATTTTGCGCTAATCGTGAAATATAAACAGGCCATTATATCTTGTAGCTGTTCTGGCATTTTGAACAGGGGCCTATGGGAAAGCCCTCAAACCCCTGGAAGGGTCTGGAATGGGAGGAGATTATAATATTCTGATGGAGTGGAAATATAATATTCTGACCAGTGGAGGGATCAATTGGTATAAAATAAAAGTTTACATAAAAAAAGTACTAATTAGGGCTATTAAGGGTACACCCGTGCAACGCCGGATTTATAAAGCTAGTAATTAATAAATAAATTAATAATTTAAAAGTTTAACTAAATCTATGATATATATAGACAATTTTTGTATTAAGTAATATTTACTTATTGCAATACAATTAATAAAAATTATTAAATGCAAATGTGTATAATTTCTTATTGAATGAATTTTACTAAGCGTATTTCTGTTTAACAAAACTAACTATTAACACTGAATATAAACTAATTAATATGGATGTATTCATTTTTATAAATATGCATAAAAAATTCAAACACAATGGTATCATAAAATTGTTAACTATAGGTATTTAGAAAGTTTATTTGATCAAGATAAACAAAACTCAAAATCTAAAATTATTTTAATTTGCAATGATGTTATACATTCAGCATTTTTTTTTTAAATCCTTCGATATGTATGCATTTAAAAGTATAAATTTATTTTCCCCAAAAATATATTTAGACATTTATCTCAACCTTTGTTAACGTCAATTTTTATTTAATCACACTTTGTATTACTTTTTAAAACGCTATTTCTACTCGCCTTAGCTGCACATTTAAAAAAAAATAATAACGATCCGAACAGAATAAAGATAAAATAAAGATAAAAAAACTTCGTTCAATTTTAACGACCCCTAAACAATTTCGAAAAAACGCATATCGCTATCTACAAAAACAATATGTTTTCTCCCGTTTCTGGTGAAAATGCATCTTGCCTGCATAATCTCAACATCTTCTAAATTAGTGTAAGATAGTTGCAACTCACAATGCCAATAAAAACGAGATACATAAATTTACTATTAACTAATATTATACTTGACTTGATTATGTTAAAATCTGTATTTATCAATAAATGATCTTTTTTACGTATACCAGCTGTTTTGAAATAAATGACCATATTGGTTCATAATCATTGATCTTCATTTTTTGCCGAATCGCCACTTTTCACTAAAAACGTTGTTAGTTGAACATTTTCTTTTGCTAAATGAGTAGTTTAAAAAAAGTCAGAATTAGAAACGTGTACAGTAGTACTTTAAGTACTAAGTGGTGTCTTATGATTTAACGTACTTTGAGCTCCAATTATCTTCAACGTTTGAGTTCTGTTCCATCCACTTTTCTATCTATGCGATAAACATGTAAATGTGAAGCCTTTTATTTAATCTTAAAAGCTCTTAGTTAAAAATAATTTTCCCACCAACTTTTAAGTAATTAATAATGCATGTGATTCAAAGAAAATTCGTTGAACAAATTGTTGGTTTTACCAATAGATGCGGATACTATAAGTCTACTATATTACAGAAAAAACTATCTTGTCAAACCATATGTGGCTCTGACAGCTTCCTTTTCCATGAAAAAACAACACAATGCTCCTAATCCAGCCCAAAGTTGCCGCGCACCGGGTTTACTTCATCGCACTCGAGGGTGAACATAATTACACTTTAGGACGCGAATTACCCTCCAAAGAAAGTAATTTAACGAGATTACCTCGCAATCCTCTATGGATCATGATGCTTTCAGATAAATGCTTTTACATGCGCGCTCTGGACGAAGCTACATGTATATGTAAAGGTTTGGAAAGGGTGTAACTGCTGTGTTACTCAAAAACAAATGTTAAGGTTATCTATCAACAACTCAAAATTTCTATTAAAGTCAAGCAAATACGGGTTTTACTTTGTTTGGCAAATTCCAACTTCAGACTATCACACTTTTTCATTTTCATGTGCTGTAAAAAAATTATTTAAAATTACAGCAAATTGTGTAGTTACTTTTTTTGCAATGTTTGTTTTATAGCAAACTGATGTTTTCCAGACGCACAGAGTTGCGTGAAGAACTTACTCCAATATCATTGTAACAAAGAAAATGAGCGCATCTAATCTCAGTCAGTGAATCAAATATTTTTGCCGGTACTAAAACCATAATTTTTAGCTTCAGACTATCACATTATATCATCTTCATGCGCTGCAAAAAAAAATCCTTAAAGGCAGCACATTTCGTAGTTAATTTTTACATCACAGATGATAAAGGATGTTTTCACGACGTAATGTTACATGAACAACTTACTCCAATAGCGTTTTTTTTTAAAAAAGAAGATCGTTGAAACTAATTCACTGTCAGTGAAGCAAACGTTTTTGTCTGTAACACACAATACGTTTTACACCATATGTAAAGTCACGGCATGGGATGATGGCATAACTTTTACCATCATACTGTGATGATAAAATACAGGCCATATTTTACAATGTGGGTAGGATTTCTAACCATGGTTATCAAACCCAAATAACTCAAAATCACCGGATTCATAGTTACAACTATGTAATTGCAACGGATTTGTGTTTGGAAATCCGGGAATCACAGGAATTTTTCTTTACTATGGCGAATCCCGTTTAAAAAGCGAAAGAGAAAAAAATGTTGAGAACCCTATTTTATGCAAAGTGGTTGATGGTTAATGACTTAAGTTTTGAAGAAGAGTATTTCAAATATTCTAATTAGGGGGAGGCTGGAGAGTTAAAAATTCTCTAGAGCGAGATCTCCGAAGAATGGAAATCGATGTTGAAGATTCGGAGAAGATTTGTAAAGAAATTCAAGGATTTCTTGAAATACATATAAACAAGTGGAATACACAAATTTAAGTAAATATCAATATGCTTCATCATCAAATTAGATAAAATTGTAAACAAAACCCATAAAAATATATTGTTATTTGATAATTTTTGAATGTTAATAAATATTACTATTTTTTAGTTATATGATATAAATAATTATGGTAAGTTGTATTGTAAAAAAATGTATAGTGTTGAATAATATATTTGATTATGTCTAATTGATGATATTCAACAGTTACAGTTACTAAAGCACGCTTTTGAAAGTATTAGGAAAACTTAAGATAATTTTGTTAAATATGTAATTATAATACAGAGATAGGGTAAGAGCTCCTATTCCCAGCCACCCCCCAATAGTCAGCCACTCTAATACAAAATCCCTTATAAATAGTTCATTTTAAGTTTATCATGTTTCTTTATGTATTTCCGGTACTCAGCCACTAATACCCAATCAAAATATACCAGAAAAAGGATTCTGGGTATTTTTAGTTTTGCCAGTTCTCAGCCATCTTTTCAGGATGTCAACAGTCACACCGGTTGTTTCACAAGTTTTGCTAGTTTTTCACTAACTGGAAGCACCATCTTTTGAAAGTAAGTTCTCATTATTTGTTAGTGTTTTAAACAATATGTATGGTTTGTTGTGTTTATTAAAGAACAAATTAATAGTTTTGGGGTTAAAAAATGCAAAAAACATTAGGCTTAGTAGATTTGAAGGAGGCTGAATAATGGTTATTAATTTTCCCATGAAAACCAGTAGTCAGCCACCAGAGGCTGACTACTAGATATACGAGTTATTTGCATTTACCCACTACTCAGCCTCCTAAATAATGAAGGCTGGGTTACAAAAGTAGAGTTTAAAGCCATGTTAAAGACTTTTAACATCTTATTTCAACATTTTATATGACCTGTATTTATTTTTAGCCATTGAGGGCTATATTTGAGGGCTGTTTTTCGTCTTATTTCCAAGTTTTATATGACCTGTGTTTATTTTTAACCATTCGATTTAGTAGTTAATTTCATGTAACTCATTTTTTCTGTTTGTTTTAGGAAAAGGGCATCTACAACCAAACGAAAGATATATCAATATTCAGAAGCTGCTTTAGAAGAGGCATTGCATGAAATACGGCAAGGACTATCGACAATTCGAGCTGCTAGTCGAAAGTTTGGAGTGCCGACGGGTACACTACAGGACCGTATACGTGGAAGAGTGTCGGAAGGTCCTCGAAAAATGGGGCCAGATGCAGTTATCACTTTAGCGGAAGAAAAAAAATTGGTCCAGTGGATCAAAGACTTAGTAAAATGTGGATTTCCAAGAAAAATTGAGGATCTGTTAAACACAGTACAAAAAATTATTCTCGATGATGGAAGAAAGAATCCTTTTAAAAATGGGCGTCCAGGTAAAAAATTTTACGCCTCATTTCTGCGGAGAAATTCTGGCCTCGAACACAGGGTTTCGCAAGGTGTGTCGAAAGGAAGAGCCATAGTTACAGAAGAAGCTATTAAGAAATGGTTCAAGGAGTTGGAAGACTTCTTAAAGAACATGACAATTTTGATATACTTAATCATCCAAGCAGGGTACTTAATGGAGATGAAATTTCGTTTAGCATGTGTCCCAAAACTGGCAAGGTAATTGCTCCAAAAGGGTGGGAAAATGTGTATCAACTACAACAAGGCAACGACAAAGAAACAATCACAGATACTTCTGACAATCACGATGATGAAATAAAAAAACGCGAATGTTGCACAGTGTGCTATATAGTTTTAGAAAGCGATGAAGAAGAGTACGATTAAGTATCGTTATACTACTATCTAGTATGAACATTGTATGATAAAATTAATAAAAAGATGCCAGTTGTCTTATTGAGAAAAAAAATTATACATTTTTTTACCCATTTTAACAATTTTTTTTCTACAAAACTATATTATAATAACTATTATTTTGTGATTTAGAAACAAAAACATTTTACAGAATTATAGATATGTTATAAAATTTAATACAAATGAAGTGGCTGTCTACTGGATCAAAAGTGGCTGACCACGAAATAAAACAGGCTGGATACTTGGATACTGGGAAATTCGTATCCATGACTTTCAAATGTAGATTTTATAAAAAAATATTTGTTATATTTGATAGTAGTAAGATGTAATAAAAACAACAAGTAATAAACAAGTTAACTGCATTAGTCCCATTAATCTGAAGCTAGTCTAAACTTAAACATGAGTCAATTTATTTTAATGAATCTCTTAACTGGCTGACTACTGGTGCACTTACCCTATAAACAGATGTATTATTTGAAAATTGCATCTTACTAGTTTTAATAAATAAATAGTTATGAAATTACTTAGGCCAAAATTCGAATGAACTTGGGATTATTACAACTTGCAATTTTTTAAATATTTTTTTTATTTATATAAATGTTGTTTTAATGCAGTTAGATATCATACATAAGGTTGAAAACATATTTGTTAAGCATCTCAAAACAAAACACTTATTAACAGAATAATTTATTAAAACACATACTGCAGCATTATTTATCAAAATCGTGATTAACACTTTAACATGTAAACTCTCCGATTGCTGGAATGAGAGTTTAGTACAAGTGTGGCTTGTACAATAGGGAATGAGTATACCCATCCATTTTACATAACCTGACCAAGTTCTCATTACAAAGATCAGAAGTGGTAAATATTTGGTTAGCGGATGCCATTAGTATTCCCCGTTTCATAAATTCAGGAGGATTTGAGTTGGAAATCTAATAAATATTATAAGTTATGGTAACATATTAATGTAGAAATTCACACTTAGAAATTTCCTCGATTGATTATATGTAAGTTTAACACATCATCACATATTTGCCAGTAAGGTTAGTTATATAATTATTTTTCCTTGTTATAGTTCACCTTATAGTTGACTGATATTAAAATGTAACATAATCATTACTTACTATTACAAATAAAAATTACAATTTGTGAAACATAATATTTTATATAATAAAATTGTCATATAGTGTGAAGCTTAATATTTGTATGATAAAATATATTAATATTTTTTTGTAATTTTTAGGAATTATGTTGTTACGATATTTAAAAATTATTTGGAAATTATTTTGAAAAGTATTAATCGTGTTTTAATTAAATTTTCTAAAATAAACGATTGTTAAATTTTAATGCTAAGCTAACTATAGTAAAACAACATTTAATGTACCTCAAAATGCTATACATAACTCGTAAATCTTTAATAATACTTACTTATTTGTTTTGTTTATAAATAAGAAAAATATTAAACTAAACCAAAATTTTCGGCGCAACAGCCCATTAGTGGGCCAAGGCCTGACGTGCCCATTCCAGCTTTCGTGACCAAGGGCTCTGGGGTGCTAGGCATATGTCCCGTTAAGGTGGTCAGCCTCACGTGGAAACCTCAATGTTTAGTTCCCAAGCATGATTGGTCCTCATTTTATCGACCCACTTAAGGGACGAAAGGATGAGTCAACCTCGCCCAATCCGGGACTCGATCCCCGGACCTGTACCGTGGCAATGCGAAGCACTATCACTAAGCCACTGGGACTCCAAGAAAAATAATAATTAAGTATTACACATTTAAACCTTGCCAGAAACAATAATTATACTGCTTATTTACAGTATCTAAAGCAGTGATTAGGACCAGTCATTTAAAATTGCAAAAAAAATGTTAACGTTTTAAGAAAACACAATGCAAGTGAATTAAAATAGAGATATAGAGATTTACAATAAAAAATTAAACTGAATCTTAACGATTGGTAATTTTTAACACCTGTCAAAAAGATTTACTTTTATAAAATATATTATTGATCAAACGATTTGTAATGAAAAGTCTGCCGATATTTTTTACAAGAGTCAACTGAC
Source organism: Oedothorax gibbosus (assembly GCA_019343175.1). Lineage (NCBI taxonomy): Eukaryota > Metazoa > Arthropoda > Arachnida > Araneae > Linyphiidae > Oedothorax > Oedothorax gibbosus. The sequence continues at coordinate 20,682,352 of CM033273.1, forward strand.
ATTAAGAACTGATATTTTGATAAAAAAGTGTGCCCCAAATACTACTAATTTCTTTATCTTTTAATGCCAACTCAGCTGGACGATTTCATTTCGTCATTTCATTTAGAGATCATAAAAATATATCGGGTAAAATTCGGACGGTAAAAAGTAATTTGCTATAAGCAGAAGAGAAAGAACCCAATCAAAATCGCGTTTCGCCCAATTTAAGGTTCCCCGATTCCTTTCCGTCGTTCTGTTTTGACTCTTCCCCCTTTCGTTTTACCCGCAGCGGTAGGAATTACATACAGCTGACGCTACATCGAATGGGGGGATGCGGAAAAGAATAGAAATTTATGTTGGTTTACGAAAGTTTTAAATGAAAGATTTTAGACAAAAAGGAGGTTTTTATTTGTAGGGTCTAGTTGCAAAACTCGCATTTTCCAAAGTATTATTAAGACACATGCGGTCCAGTCCCTCTATTGGTGATTTCATCCAATTGAATTGACCCCTTGACGACTGACGAAAACACCGCCAAGATTTACTTTTATAATTAGTTTGAATTATCAATTTATATAATAACTGGGTATCTTAAATTGCATTTTTTATATGCATTTACTAAATCTATGCATTAGTGAAATATAAATTTGTCGTATTTTACCTATTCTTTAAAAGTACTCAATGATATATTTTTGCCCAAAGTGGATCGATACTATTTTTGATCACCGCAGTTTATTTGTTATGGTATTGTTACAAATGTTTTCCTTAGGCTGTGTCTTTACTACGACATCAAATGCAACAAAACTTGGCTCCCGCCAAGGTCGCCAAGCGATGCAATAGCTTGGCTGACTCTGCCAAGTCGCCAAGTTTTGTTCCATTTGATTTGTTGATGTCAGGACACAGCCTTACAATGTAAAAGACGATTTGATTGCATAGGTATAGCGAAAAATCTGTTTAGATTCAGATCTATCTTAAGTATCAACATCCTAAAAACCTTTTCAGTTCGCGATGTTTGCAGTTTAAGGTTTTTCTCGTTGTGTAAACACCTCTTTATAACTGTCTTTGTTTTCATTAAATTTCCAAGTCGTTGTTAACAATAAGACCTTTAGGTTTGTTTTACTAAATTACCATAGATAAAACAAAACATGCAAACATGCTACAGTCCCCTGGTTAATACCATTAGATCGATGATGTTTATTTTAGGCTGTTTCCGTTAACGTTGTAGCGTTTGGTTAAGACCACGTCAATTAGCTCGTTATAAGGCAATTAAGCGACACTACTAAGCAAAAACAATGTTAAAAATCATACCAAAATTTATTTAAATAACTTTACGGTTAATTAGAACCCTGTCATACTATTTGATTCTAAAGATTCCAATGAAAAAGAAAATCGAAATGAAAATCAAGGTTTGGAAGAATGAAAGTTCTTCACTCGTAGAAAATTTTATAAAGATTAATCGGGATAAAGCGTTGTCTTCCCTCCCACCCATTTAAAATTTATTCTTGTTCGATTTAAGTAAAACGGATAAAGAAAATAAGGCTGACTTTTAATCAATTCTGTTTTTTACTTTACTTACATGATATCTAATGTAAGTAGTTAAACTTTTCCGAACACACTTTATTTTTTTTAAAGTTTTTAAATAAATATGTGTCTTCTTTTCGTCTTTAAAAAAAAGTGTTTTCTTTTAACTAATATTACTACTTTAACTATTTTAATAATTTTATTACATGTGTATGATATTTTAAGAATAAATTAGGTAAATAATGGGTATTAATATAGCATTTAAATACATAAATTTACTAATGCATATTTTATTTAAAAACAAATTAAATTGCAGGTTTGACTGATTATGAGTTACTATTTGAAGAATAAATTATGTAAATACACTGGATTACTAATGCATTTTCGCATTAAATAGTTGTTATTCATGTGGAATGTTAATTAAAACGGGTATATACTAGTTTAAATAGAGCTCATAGTTTTCATGCAGTAAGAATATTTACATAATTTAAGTTTACCGCAGTAAGCATAAAAAGACTTTTTCTGACCTTTAAAATCATTGATAAATTTAACTAAACACCGAACTTTATTTATTTAACAAAAACAAAGCAGTAATATTTTAAAAATTAAAGATGCACATTAATTTAAGAATACATTAGATCAAATAGTTTCAAAATTAAATCATGAAAACAAAATAATTCTTCTATTTTAGCAACTGACATTGACAATAAACACTTGCTAGCAGTGTTTCAAATGTCTAGTAACTCATTATTGACAAAATCACGCCATTCTTTAACTCTTCCTTAAATTCAATAGGTCTAGTGTTTTGTTATGAAATATCAAAAGAAGAACATATCGACATTATAGTAATTTTATTTCTAAACTATAAAAAGATTACATTACACGCCTACAAATACAGACCCAATACATTATAAGAACCATCCAATAACATAATATAAATTTATATCTGTATTTTCTACATAAAAAAATACATTTGCATATACACCGAAAATTCTTGAAATTGATGAATCATTTTTAAACTTATTATGAAAACTAAAATAGTTATTTTATTTGAGCAATTGTTAAAAATAAACACTTGTTAACAATGTTTCAATAAATGCCTAGTAGCAACTCATTATTGACAAAAAACGCAATTTTAACAGATTTTTCTTAATTTAAATAAATCTATTGGTCTGCTATGAAATATAAAAGAACACTTCAAAATTGTAGTAATTTTATTAAAAGAAATATAAAAATATTGCATTCCTTGCCTACACGTAAACAGAATTATACACAAACTGAATTATTAAATAACATTATGAGAACCATCCAACAACATATAAATTTCTATCTGTATTTCCGAAATAAAAAAAATTACATTGGCATATATGTTAAATATTCTTTAAATAGATAAATTATTTTTAAACTTATTATGAAAAACTACAATAATTATTTTATTTGAGCAACTGACAAGAAAAAATGTGTTTGTTAACAATGTTTCAAAATGTGTTTGTTAACAATGTTTCAACTGTCTAGCAACTCATTATTGAAAAAACACGCCATTCTTAGGTCTTCTTTAAATTCAAAAGGTCTAGTGGTCTGCCATGAAATATCAAAAGAAGAACACATCAAAATTGTAGTAATTTTATTTCTAAACTATAAAAATATTACATTCACGCCTACAAATACAGACTCATGATATTATAAGAAACATCCAACAAAGTACTATAAATTGAATAATGTGTATTTAAAATGAAAAAAATTGCATTGACATAAGTATCAAAACTTATTTAAATATATGAAACATTTTTAAACTCCTTATTAAAACTAAAATAAATATTTTATTTGCACAACTGACAACAATAAACACAATGTTTCAAAATGAGTTTGTTAGCAATGTGTCAAATGCCTAGCAACTCATTATTGACAAACACACACCGTTCTTAGCTCTTCCTTAAATTCAAAAGGTCTAGTGGTCTGCTATGAAATATCAAAAGAAGAATACGTCAAAATTGTAGTAATTTCCTTTTTGAAATATAAATATATTACATTACATGCCTACAAATAAGATACATGTCATTATAAGAAAAAAACATCCAACATTATATATACTAATTTTATCTATGTATTTTCTAAATAAAAAAAAACTACAATGACATATATACCAAAAATTATTCAAATAAAGAAATCAATTCAAACTCATTATGAAAACTATAATAATTATTTAAACAAACTGACAACACTCAACACAATGTTTCAAAATGTGTTTGTTAGCAATGTTTCAAATGCCTAGCAACACATTATTGACGAAAACGCGCCATTCTTAGCTCTTCTTTAAATTCAAAAGGTCTAGTGGTCTGCTATGAAATATCAAAAGAAGAATACGTCAAAATTGTAGTTATTTCCTTTTTTGAAATATAAATATATTACATTACATGCCTACAAATAAGATACATGTCATTATAAGAAAAAAACATCCAACATTATATATACTAATTTTATCTATGTATTTTCTAAATAAAAAAACTACAACGACTTATATACCAAAAATTATTTAAATAAAGGAATCAATTCAAACTCATTATGAAAACTATAATAATTATTTAAACAAACTGACAACATTCAACACAATGTTTCAAAATGTGTTTGTTAGCAATGTTTCAAATGCCTAGCAACTCATTATTGACGAAAACGCGCCATTCTTAGCTCTTCTTTAAATTCAAAAGGTCTAGTGGTCTGCCATGAAATATCAAAAGAAGAACATGTCAAAATTGTATCGAACATCCTTCTACAAAGAAACACGGTGGACCTTTTTTAAAAGCGGAATTCCGGTGCTTTTTCTGCTGGCTACGACAGGTGTTTCATTATTCAATTTACATCGCGAGTTGGAAACTCAAACACACCGGAAATTCAAATTACGTTTTCCAAAGTAAAACCAGGAAAGGAAAAAAAATGTTTATCAAACAAAGTTTCCTGGAAGAGCGCTTCATTTTTTGGTTGCTTGACATTCCCTTCATTTTATTTACTTTCACTACTTCATTTTTGAAATTTCTTTTTTACTTTAGTTTTAAGAGTTTTTTTAAAGTATGCATTTAAAGAGAATCCCTGTAACTATGTTTACTGTTTTCGATGCTCATATAAATATATATTTTTATTAATTTAATTATGGAGGAAAATATATGTAAAATAAATAAGTTATAGCATTTAATCGGATTGATATTCTACTCAGACATGAATGACCAAAATCACTATGTGGCGAATAAAATGATTTTTTAATATAAATAATTGCGTAACTTGTCATAAACAGATAGACCTTTCTGTCATTTAAACATTTATTTTTACTTGTAAAGATCTTTGAGCAATTTATTGTCGAAGTAGAAAAGAAACATTTATAAATTTTGAGTTTTTATGCTAACATTATTTAAGACACATTAAATAAACATATTGAGTGTTTGAAATACAATTCATTTTTTTTAAATTATTTTTAATCAAATTTAAATAATAGAATTTCATAAAAAAAACCATAAAACATAACATTGTGTTTTAACTAAAAAATTTATGTGAACCAAACTGACATTTAAAAAAATACTTTAATGAACTTCAATACAGATTGAAATAAAATGTGAGATTCTTTTTGCCCTAACACTTACGACTTGTTCCTAATTGGTAAAGGAATATAAAAACAAATCAACAACCTAAATCTCAAAAATAAAGGTTCAGATTTATGCAAGAAGACATTTAAATTGTAAATATACGAATGCTATAAGGAGACTATTTCAGAAGAGTCTCTACCCCGCACGGAAAAGTGATAGATGGCCACACTTACTTCATAAGAAATCAATCATTTTTCTACGCATGGTTTAATATGATATTGAAAACAGGATAAAAACTATATTTTACTACAACGTTGCTTTAACTTAGTAGTTTAGTATTTTTTTAAGTTAAAAACTAAACTTCTCCAAAATCCAATTGCGTTCAGATAGAGATCAACACAAACAAAAACAGCTAACAACAATGTTTGTTATTTAACAAAAGCATCAGTCGTCGTATCTTTTTTCCAGTTAGATAAAATGGGTGCTTTTAGCGATTTATTTTCAATCTTTTTAGAAAGAAATACAAATCTAGTTTAGTTTTTAATAAAAATGTTGCTTGACATTTAAACTTATAGTCTTAACCATCTGGTTTTAATTTTATAGCCACATTGCGTACACTGTAAGAAAAATACTGAAATTAACGGGGAAAGTACCGACAGCAGAGTTGCCAGGACTTTCCCGTTTCGTTAAGTATTTTCCCGTGTTTTTACAGAAGTTCCGTTTCTTATTTCTCCATTATTAAAATTTTCCATTTTGCATTTTCCCGTGTTTTTACAGAAGTTCCGTTTCTTATTTCTCCGTCATTAAAATTTTCCATTTTGCAATTCCCCGTACAGGTAATACAAGTAAGGTAAGGTAAACGTTTCCGGCTGCCTATTTCTAGCCTCCGTTATGAGCTTTAACACAGCCAATAACGCCTTGTAATTTAGAATCCTGGTGAAGTCACGAGGTCAGAACCTGAGCGGGCACCCAACGGAACTTCGAGCGACATCGTACGCTAACGCCGTCGGGACTTTGGACTCCACAGATTTAATGAGCACGTCTGGCCCAGTGTACTCGGACCCATCCATGAAATGAGGATTTTTCTACTATTTCCAGCACTGATACGATTTATAGGATGACTGGCAGTAGATGGGATTTGAACCCCCGCACTCCTGAGAAGGTTGAATCTCTAGGCTGATGCCCTAACCACTCGGCCACGGACGGGCCTGGTAATACAGGTATTTGGATGTTCGAGTTTCGATGTGTGTATTCTTAGTGCATTATCGCCAATTCTACGATAGGGTAATAAAAGTATGGCAGCTCTAAAAACGGGAAAATTCCGTTTTCATCTCTTCGCTCGTGGTTTACGGACATTCTCCGTTTTTAGAAGGAAAAACCCGTTTTCAGAAAGAAAAACCTTTCAGAAGGAAAAAAACCGTTTTCAGTCGTTACGGGAAAGTCCGTTAAAATCAGTAATTTTTCTCCTGAAAATTCAGTTTTTTTAACAGTGTATCTTAAAACCACGTTTAGTTCACGAATAGGATAATAATCCACGTGTGCATATCAAAATTTCAAATAATATTATGAGCGAATCAAACTGCCGAAATTAAAAAAAAATATATTTGTAAAAGCTTCGTATTAATAAAGCTTTTTTAAAAATGATTTACTATGATTTAAAACAAATGTACGAGTTGATTTTAAACCCTATCACAATTGTGTTTTTAAAGACAGACACTATGGTTTGTTTCTTTAAAAAGCTAAAGAAATGAAATCAAAAGCTTTTGTCATAATGAAAGCTACTAAAAAAAACTCAAATAAACACAAAAAATATGAAAGAATTTGACGTTGGAAGAAAAATAAATTAAATGCATAAAACATTATTGTGACATCAAAAGTTAGGAAAACATGTATATTTGAGTGAGTAGGACATTAGTTTTTCGTTTAATTTTTTTTAACGAAAAATATTTATAAATATTGTTTGACGATGACATATTGTGCTGTGAATGACATATCTAAAAAAAAATATACATAAACATACGCTATATTTACGCTATATTATATTATAGTATCAAATTAATAAATATATTATTATATCTATATCATTATATATATATATATATAAAATATAACATTTATTAAACATGTTAGATTGAAACAAATTCTAAAAAATAGCATTATATTTTAAAATATATACATAGCATTGATTTATTAATCAACATAAATCTAACACGTTAGCTTAAGTATTGGTAATTTAAAAAGAAAATATATAATGATCCTAATAAAAATAAATTATAAAGTTTGAAAATACAGATAATATATTTTTCCATAATTTCCTTTTTTTATTGTAATGAAGAAAGCGGGCTTAATTCTACAATTTAAAACTCCCAAGTTCCATGTAAATTATTTCCAATTTCCCCAAACAATACATGAAATTTCCTTTATAGTAATATAACATAAAAATTGATTCAATCGATTAACGGTCATATTCTCTTCACATTTAGCTGAAACAAAGGACCGAAACAGCAAAATATCACCTCTGATAAAAATTTGCACTCAAGAATTTCCCATCCTAATGCCTCCTCGAGATCAAAATTTCGAAGCAGACGAAAACAAAAGCGGCAAAGTGTTTACTCAACACAACTCGGCTATTGTTTATTCTTCGGCTCGAGTTTTCTTCCAGAGTTTCATTTTTCACGGTTGCACAATTTTTCACTGTCATAATTTTAACGATTTGGTCCTTTTCCCCCGAATGCGTTTGTTAGTCGGCATTTGCGAGTCATTCCATTCTTTTTCCAGCCTCGTATTTCATCTTGTTCGGTTTTATTGGGTTTGCCTTTGTTTTGTTGAGTCTTTTGTGTATAAATCACTTTTTTGGAAGGGGGGGATTGGACGTTTGATCGATTTCAAATGCTGGCACTTTATCGAAGAAATAAATGCGAAATGTCAGTTTATTAAATACCATCCAATACCATTCTTTCGTTCCATTATATAATAGGAATTGCATATTTTTTTTGTTTCTTTTGTTTTAACATCCCATTTGTAATGTCGCTGAAATTTATTTTTTCACCAAATATTTATTTGAACTTGTGATAAAATTTAGCTCGAATAAATATCATTTGTTTCAATCAATAATTTTTTATTGGCCAAGTATCTAACCACATATGATTGTCAAATTGGGTTGAATCCATATCGTATTACATGTTCTTATTATGTTTGACGTTACTAACCTGTACTGTTAGCAACCAACAGTAAAAAATATTTAATACGTGTGACATTTATTTGAAATTTGATACATGTTACACCGCTCCGTCATGTTTTCTATTTTAACAATAGACAAATCACTTTTTTTTCTATATACACTATTAAGAACACAAATGATCAGTGCATGGATTAAAATAAACATGAATCAATTTTCTTTGTAAATTACCTTAATCTGTTGATGTTACTAGATAAAAATTAAGCGCACTTACTATGCTTGACAAATATTACTTCTTTATAACGCAGCATATTAAGTAATCATATTCAAAAACTTTTAAATATCACATCATGAAGCAAGCCTTTTATAAAACATTTTAGCGCGATAAAAATTTAGGAAAAATAAGAATTGGACATAAAAACCATGTGTAGAACACTATCCAATGGAAAAAGAGGACATATATACATGTTTTATAAATTAAATGATGATTTAAATTTAAATACAAAAATCCAGAAGCTTTCTAAAAAACAATTTCTAATATTTCATTGATAAAAGCTAAAAGCTTTCATACGGAATTGCTTTAGGCGGAATTTCAAAGATGGGTACATTTTTATTTTGTCAATATCGTCTATATTTATTTCCTATGTTACATTGAGATCTTTATTATTGTTTGAATGTATATTTCTTATTTGACAATGTTCTTAAGAAAAGATGTTCTTAAAGTACACGATCCTTTGTAAAAAGCAGACTTGTGTCCCAACTTTTTTTAACCATGCTAAATTAAATAGTTAATAACTACATATAAATAAATAAAAAATGTTTTCAAATTTACTGATTAGGAATTTCTTTAGAGATTACACTTTAGTTAGTATCTGGTGGAAAATTATTTTATGTTTAAAATGGTAAAAAAAGATAACAATAATTGTGTGAAAAAAACTATTCACCATAGTTAAGAAGGTAAAAAACTATCGGTATATTATTAAATTTTAGATTTCTAAAACACAATTAGTAAATAGTTTTAATCTACATATATAAAGTTTTGAATAAAATTATTCCCTTAAGATGCAAGTACAGTTTGTAATTCTAAATCAACTTTTAAAGTCTTTTTTAATCGCACACATTCTAGATTAGATGCTTCATACCACCTGCTTGAAAAATCCTTTAAAATTAAACTATTTAAAGAGCCATTACTTACTCTGAACGCACACTAATCTTATCTATCTCACGGGGAACAATATGTTCAATTCCCCATTGTTCCTTCGAATCATGCAGCATCTCAGCTCCTAACTCGTTTTTGCCCCTTCTACCCTAGAGCTTTGAAAGAAGAGGAAGATATACCATGTAAAATTGAATCCGAGTCTCTCCTTTTAAAAACTTCGTCTTTTCTTTCGCTTAACAAAGCCATTTAGTCCACAAGGCGAAGTTAATTTCCTGCCCTTTCTGTGGGGGCACAAAACTATCTTTATTTCTTTAACCTTCCGCGCAATTTATTTATTTTTATAAATTTATGGTAGGAGGAGATAGATAAAGGGAAATAAAATAAAGATATTTAGGATTCTCTGTTAAAGAAAGAGAATAAAGGTACATTTAGGCAGATGTGATCTCTGCCCATAATGGGGAAAAATGGGGTTTCTTTATTGCTAAAGTTCTGGATAGAATTAAAATTGAATACCTTCTTTGGTTATTGTAGTAGTTTTAGAATTATTTAAATGACCATTGGAGAATAATCTAAAAAATCTGTATATAATTTTAAATGATGCCATCGACATATTTAAATAGATCGATTTAAACTTATGGTTTGCCTAAATATACCATAAGATTAAAAAGACTTGAAGATTAAAAATGTAGATTTAAATAAAGAAATAGCGTCATTAGCATGTTCTTAAATGTTCAGCTAATTACATTCATTCAGAAATTTTATTTGAAATTTAGTTTATTATTGATCGGAATTGACACTTCACATATGTTTGATTTTCAAACTTGATTTGTAGTACAAGAGAGCTCTAAACTCGAAAAAAAACCTACTAAACACATAAAAAGCAATAGAAAATATTAAATTTAATAGGCATACCCAAATATATCTATTCAAACTTATGGCATACTTAAATATAATATTAGTTTAAATCAAAGTATTGTCGAAAAGTTAAAAAATGTAGCTATGATAAAACGAAAAAAATAAAATCGCCATTAGCATGTCTTTAAATTTTCAGCTAATGACATTTATCTCGAATTTATATTTTTAATCTAGTTTGCTAATAATTCCAATTGATACCTCATATATGTGTGGTAAATTGTTTTCTTCAAAAGTTGGATTGTCGTACAAGATTGCTCTAACATCGAAAAAACTACTAGACTAAAGGCAAACTTACTAACCTCATAAAAATATAAAATTTCATATTGTAGTAAAAAATTAGATTTACACCTAGTTTAAACATAAAACTTAGTAAAATAAAACCAATGATCTAAAACTCTAGAGAATGTGTTTTGATTTTTTTTATTGGAAGAATGTTAGTTTTCAAAAAAATATTGCAACAATTTCTCACTTTTCAAAAGCAATTGACTCTGTGAATACAGGTCTTATTATTATTTGAAATGAATGACTAATATTTTGTTTACAAGACCAGCTTATTAAATTGATTTTTCTCAAACAAACTTTGTACATTTAACTAACTTTCACAATCAATCTAAAAAGTATATTAAAACTAAAAAAACATCATGCATTTATTTTAAACAAAGAACAAATAAGGAATCATTTCAAAATAATTTAAAATACATCGCACACAAAATTACAAATTCACAAGAAAACGTTTCAATACCAAAAGAACTACTCGACAAACATGTCAAATCCCTGGTGGAAAATCAAGCAAGCTAAACTTAAGAAATTGCGTAAGATGCAAGAAAAGAATATTTATATTCAACACACAGCCCCACGCACAAAGCAATAAGAACCCAAGAAGAAACAGTTGGAGACTCTTATTCCCAATGGATGATAAAATCATGGAGGTCGGAATAAAATGAAGATGTTGAAATGTTGAGATGAAATGATGTTGAAATGTTGAGATAAAATGAAGATGTCGACAAAATTGTCGAAAGTTACCAAGTAGATGTGATACGCCCAAATAAATCACAATAAGATTTAATCAATTAGAACTAATAATTAAAAAACGAAATAAAAATGTTAGAAAGAAATATATGTTGGAGTAACACAAATTCGAAAATTTACCAAATAGATGAGATAGGCCCAAATAAATCATAATGCATTTAGTTCTGTTAGAATTGGTAATTTTAAATAGAATAAATGTAAATTTGTTCATATGTAGATAGTGGTACAAGATCTTTATGGTTGCAGAATTTCCATAAATTCATTCATAACAAAGAATTAAATAGTAATTTAAGTAAAACTTATACTAAAAAAGTCGACTAATACATATGATTCAATCAGTTCAATCTCAGTGCACACAACCAACGGTAAGTCCTATTGCGTTCTTTGAAGAATCTTTTGCTGCAACACCAAAACTGATAATCTGTGAAAAAATGAAATATAGTAAAATATTTAGATCAATCTAAACTTCTAATATATATCTTCATTGTTCAATAGAAAGACTCTTTCATTAATTAATTCATTCGTTCCATTTTAACTCCTGAGGGATAAGCAATTGGCTGGAGTGTAAACTTGTGTTCCCTTTGAGTGAATAAAAATTTAAAATATTAGGGAATTTAATTTCTTTCATTTTTTAATTACATTTATATAGTATATGATTGACTTTACCATGCTTGAAATTCTGAAATTTATAAATTATTAAAAATTATGTGTGTTGCTGGAAAACCTAACTGTCAGTAACGGGTTCAAAAAACTGGTAACGGGTTCATCAAAAGTTTTAGCAATCAAATAATTAGAAAATCGTCCGTTTGAGCTTATTGTATAAGCGATAAATATCTGCACATGGAAAACTGGTTATTCCTTTGTTCATTTTAAATCAAACATCTTCATAATATTCTTACCTCCGTAGATGAAGTAAAGAAATATCCAAAAATAAAAAAGATGCCATATTTATCCACCTCTCCCTCAGTTTCTCCTCTTTTATATTTCATCTTGTCTTCGCCCAGCATATAAAAGAGTAATATATCCGATAGGTGAAGTATCATTAGGCAATGCTGCAAGCAGTTTTTTTAAAAGATGAATTCCTTCACTTGAAACTGTGAAGGGCATAATCGTGAGAAAGTATGAAAGGATTTTGTTTATTATGTATAGAATAGTTGTTTCTTATTTTCGGTGTTTTTTAAAGTTAGTTTTGAATTATCGTCGCACTAGAGATACACGAGGGCTATTATCGTAATTTAGAACCACAGTCAAGTGACGAGTGGACACCTGAGTAGACACCCAACGCAACCGTTAAGGGTGACATCGTACGCAGCGTTTGGACTTTTGCATATTTAACGTGAACTCCCTTTGCACGGGGAATTATTTGTCGGACATTTTTTGATTCACGGACCGTTTATAAAACGGCAGTTATTTTGGCGATGCCCGGTCCCGAACCTATAACCTTCCGCATGTAAGTCGAACGCCTTAACAGACTGGGCTCCCCAGTCCTTGTTTTTAAAGAAGTTGTTTTGATTGAATTTGGTTTTCTTGTTTATTTTTTTAAATAAAATGGACTGACATAACCGTTTAACGCTTGAGCCATTATTGTATTTGTTTTTTTTTTCGAATTATCCGTTGTTTAATATTTAGTCTTCTTTGGAATAACACATCACATATAACATTAAAAAGACGCGTCTTTTTTTATGATCTGAAGCAAAATTTTTGCTAGGAACTTAGTAAAAGATTAAAATTTAAACCCAAAAGCTGCAATGCCTAATTAATTAGCTGATGAGACTCAACTGGGCAATTTGAACAGGGCAGAGAAAGTGGCTCGTTTGGAAAACGACGTTAATATGTTGCGTAAATGTGGCGTCACTGTAGGCGTAACCGTTCTAGTTGTTCATTTAAATATGATCGAATAGATTATTTAAATGGTTATTAACTTAGCTACTTGAACATCTAAACTAGGAACAATTTAATTGTTATGTGTCAGAACATTAACATTAGTAAAATATTAAACAATCATATCGCATCCAAGAAATAGCATTCTTTAAATATAAGAAATATATTTAATAAATTTGAAAATTCATATTTTTACTTTTACCATTTGATAACAATGCATTTGTTTCAATACATTCATTGAAATTTTATGAGTAACAAAAGAACCGTCAGGATGAATCCATGTGTTAATGACACATGGGTAAAATAAGAAAAAAATTACAAATAATCAATTATTTTGATTTTAAACTCAGAAATTTTCATTTATGTTGAATAACAGGTACGTATGAAAATGTTCATATTTATTTGATTTTGTGGAGTGAAAGCATATGAAAACGGGAATGGCGCCATGGAAATGCAATGTTGTTTCACATATGGAGCATAGAAGAAGAGACATAAAATTAATGTATCCAGAGAAGGTGATGCTGTTATTTTTTCTCTTTCTATTACTTACCCAAATAAATGAGTTAGGGAATCGTAAAAATGCCATTTTATGGTTTGAGTTTTCATCGTAATTCATCTGGTCTTTAATAACCATGAAAGTTGTGGGTGGTATTTGCATATTTCAAATGTGGAGAAATCTGTATCGAAATGACATTCAAAACCCATTTCAGCTTGCGAGGCATATCGTATTTAATGTTTGATTGTGAATTGGAAGGAATTAGAAAAATAAAGCACGCCGCATTTTTATTAAAACAAATAAAGTTTTAATGGATATTTATAAATTGCCAACTATGATACAAATATTTTTCAAAACTAAATGAAAATATCAAAGGACGTTATGTGTTGAACTGAAATGTCATTCTATGTTAGAATTTCACTAAAAATTGATTAACAATGGTACTTTGATTCTTTTTAAACAATTTTAGTACCTCCAAGCGTACATCGTCTTAAATTACTGACTAAAATGGTTACTGAAAAATAAATTTTCTGATTGGGTTACTATTTTACTATGAGACCCTTCCACATTTGAGACTACTCTGGTATGTTGGATGAATTAACAGGGTCATTATGGTTTTTAAGTATATGGTAAGCTTCGTAAAAGTCAAGTTCCCCGATGCTAGAAGGTTTGACCAAAATTGAAGCAGAGGAGAAATTGAAACGGTGATCAAACTCCCAAGAATGTGTAGTGACTGAAGATTTCTGACATTCTTGTTTTTTAACATAAGCTTCGTGTTCTTTAAGTCTTATTTTGAGTGCTCTTTTCGTTTGTCTTATGTATGAAAGCCCTCATTGGCAAGGGATGTTATAGATGCCCCAGTCATTAAAAGTATCAATGTGGTCTTTGAGATAGGAAAAAATTATTTTGTTGGTAGGAGAGAAAATAACTTTAATTTGAAACTTTTTAAAATGTTAGTAATGCTGTTACTGATTTGGTGGTAATAGGGAATGACAATTAATTGTGACAAATTTTCTTCGATAGTAGGGGTGATATTTACTTTGGTCTTAAGTCTTTTAGTTAGTTTTCATGATGTTGGGGTTATAGCCTCTAACTTTAGCAATGGCTTTGATGTATAGGAGCTCCTATTGCTTACGTTGTTTTCTTCACTCTCATGTTTCTTTCGCAAAGTCGAAGATATTTTCTGATGTTTTAATTGTTTAAACTAAAAAGACAGAAAACTATGCACAATTATCTAACAAAAAAGACTTTTTTCTGAATGCAGCTAATACGACGCATTTGGTGCCCAAAAAGTCGGATTACGGAATTCAATACGTCGCATTACAGCATACTTGTTCTATACCTGTGAATTTTCTATCTTTTTAGTGATTTTTTTAGAACCCTTGAAATATTATCGTTTTCTTGCATGGAGGTTTGGTTCGTTTCAGACCCTTTATCGAAACTTTTTTGTCAACACTTTTTTGTCATTTATTTATAAGTAACCTGAAATAATGGGACGTCTACTTCAGTAGGGTAAAAGAGTGTGGACAGTATTAATTCTTTTATGAATGGAATTGGCATTGCCCATACCCTTTTGAAACATACAGTTCAAGTAACTTAACTTACTATAGTAGTTACATGGTTATGACTCACACCATTCGTACAATAAAAACTTTTTTATTTGACTCAATAGTGCTACTTCTATGGCTGATGTCGAAATGTACTTGTAAACCAAATCCTTTCAACTGATAATCAGTTAACTTCATCGCTACTTTCAGCTTGTCTACAACAAACGAAACCCATGGATTGATATTTTTACTACAAACATTCAAACGAAACTTTCAACCACCTTACTTCTCCCAAAATGATTTATAACTTCCTCAACCCGCCTGTATTTTAAAAAGTTAAATATAATATTGAAAAATCAATGTTAAAAATATTTTTTGTAAAGTGTAATTCGTAAAATAAACCTATTTAAGTTGTTAGCCTGACCAGATTTGTTTCAGTGACTAACTATTTTTACCATGAAATCGTCATTATATTTTTATAAACCATATTTTGTCAAAGTTGTTTTTTTCCGAAAAAACTCTTAAAAAACGGAAATTATTTGTCAAATACTTTTAGCTAAGTAGTTGAATAACAAACTAAACACTAAATTGCGAACTGAAGTGTATGGTCATCCTTTATGTTATTCAATTACATAACATTACCTCAAAAAATAAGTAAGAGAATTATATATCTAAGTTCTGTGAGTCTGCTTTTTTATATCCTTTTTGCCATGTGTGCTATTTTCCAGCTTAGGATGCATCAAGACGGACATTTCTACTAGGCCTACAAACAGAAAATGTAATCCCAAACCGTTCAGTCGTGGAATTAGGAGTAAGACTCAAATTTTTCTACCCTAACCTTTGCTATTTATTTTTTGACCAGCTTTATACACGCATAGTCTGAAACACGAAAATAAATCTGCTTCTTACGACGATTTTCTTTAAAGGATAACCTTTGTAAAGTGTTTTTTATCCTAAATTGCCTCACTTAATATTTATTTTCAAATATGGAATATCAAATATAAATATATTATCAGTCAAAAATTATGTGCAGAATTGTTGAAAAGTATAATTTTTTTATAAAATAGTTTGTGAAGTTACAGTGTGTTTAAACATATATTTTGTGAATAATGGCATTTCAGTACCTTTTGATAGTTTACAAAGTTGAATTTTCTAATTATTATTCAATTATTTTTACATAGTTAAATTTATTTCTTATATTTTTAAAATAATACATATTTTTAATTGACATATGTAGAATTTTATGTAAATTTGTAAAATGCAATTACATAAGCAGTTTAAAATTGTTGCTTACTCCTAATAACTAGTTTATTTCTAAAATAATAATATAATGCACACATGTAAGCAAGATAAAATTATAAATTGTTATAAATTAACTCATATGCATAAAAAATAAAAAATACAGGTGTAACAGCAACATATATGTATTGTCATATTTGCCAATTAAAAAAATCAAAATGGGTTTCTTTAAATAACAATTTTATTATGTTTCCTTAAAACCTTTTTCGAGATTTTTTCGAATTATTTAGTAACTAAAAAAAAACCATATAGAAACTGTCAGTAATTTTGTTAACAAAGCTTACAATACAAAATTTCTCAAGATATCTTGCAACCTAATCACTTTGCTTAAACACATTACACAAAGCTCCAGCGCCATTTGCAAACCCTTGAAGCTTAAGACCGCAACACCTAAATTGCTACTTGATCGCAGAATAGCGGCATTAAAAGCAGTAACAAAATTTTCGAAAGCACTTATTGGTAGCGTTCCATGTTACCTTTTAGCAAACATAATCCCGTTTGAAACTTTAATTTTGGACATGACCACATTGGGATGAATAAATTTTTGCCGCATACGGAGTGTTAAATTGTGATCCAACTCTAGAACGAGATGGGATGGTAACTATGTCAGCTGACTCTTTTTATAATGACAGATTTAGCAACCTATCGATTTTTTCTTAGCTTTTTTTAACCTTACATAAAATTGTTATGCATAAAATATGTTATATTTGATAACTAATTTAGTGCACTTATAACTTGTGATTATGTTAATAATTTATTAAGTCTACTCTATATAACAATTGTCTGATAATCTTCATTTTGTAAACATATTATCCAACATGTGCAACATGTGCAAAAAACAAATACAACTTTATTCTAGGACTTGTACAATTCTTTACTCTGGTTGTCTACAACGAACTGAAGGTAGATTAGTTGTTTTAAGAATGATATGTTGGTTTTTATTGCTCTCAATCAATTGTGTAATGAAAATATTACGAAATACGCTACGTTAAATGATGGTCTTTTAAAGTAGCGTATAACTGAGATCTCAGTTGGTAAGACATGGCTTTCACTCTTTCAGGTTTTATTAAAACTTCCAACACTACCATCTCACAAGAGCTGTTTTTATAATAAGTTTCGTTTTGAAATATAACATTGAGATTGTGTACTTGTCTGAAAATATTTATGTTCATTTGAAAAAAGTATATATGTAAGTTTCTTTAATTTTTATTTAAATAATTACGGCCTAAATTGAGGCTTTTTCATACCTTTGTTGTGAGTCTGCCGCTGGAGTGGACCATAACTGCAGCTCAAAAATGATAACCTATTTTAACAAAAAATGTATTATTCAACCAATTTCTTAGAGAACACTTCTTTAAACGTGTGTCAAAACACTTGATTTAGAATAAAACACTCATGTATATTCTTTTTTCGTTAGTTGTCTGAAACTGATCTTCAGTATTGGCTGAAAGTTTCCAGCTTTATTTTCCACCGTTCATATTCGTGCGCGTGCATTAAAAAAGCTAAAAAAAGTCATTACAATATCCATCAAAACGTGTTCTCGACAAACTTATGTATAATATCAAACGATATTTAAAAGTCTCTCTAATAAAAGTAAAATGTAAAGTTTAAAAGTCTTGTAAAACATACACATTTGTATCGCCAAAATTGCCTTATTCTTGCTTTAAGAGATTCAGTAATAGAATTAGCATTTATAACACGCTCACCCCAGAGTAACTTTAAAACTCATAAGCACATTCGCATTGTGTTCATTGGAAATGTTTGTTGATTAACACTTCTCGCCATTGAGTCAACTCTAGTGGGTGTAGATAATTTCGTTAAAGCCTCGGGTGTCCTTTGAAGATGGGGTGTATATGTAAAATAGGAAAGGTAGTAGAAGGGCCGAAGAGTTTTCCTAATACTTGAGTTAGATTATGGCACAAGTGCAATGTATTTTGAATAACCTTTTGCGTATATTGTGTTTTGATTAGAATTATTTAAGTGAAAAAAATAGTTGTATCAATGAAAACTTGAACTTAAACGTATTTTAAATAATGTAAAAGGTCCTGTTTTAATATTGGAAACTTTTATGCCATATTAAAAGGTTAAGTACTCAATAAATGTATCAATATAAAATTGTATAAAAATGATGAAATAGAATTTGCGATTGATTAATATAATTTTAAAATGGTTCATGAATAAAAAAAACACCATGAGTAAAGATAACCCAATAAATACTTCAATCAAATAATCTAATATTCGAATTAAATAATACCAACATAAGTATTGTAGCAAACAAACTTCCTGTGTATTCTAAACAATTGGATGTGAATTTATATAAAAAAAAAATATATGGGTTTTAAATTTTTATAAAACCAATTCAATTATTAATAGTTAATTTATCAATTCAAAATGTACTGACATACCTTGTTATCCTTAATTGAAACTGCTTATTTTTTTATTTTAGAAAGTATATAAATATTATTCTTTATTATTAAAGTTTATAACATGGTATAAATGTATTCAAATTGATTTTTGACTTTACTAACTAATACCTAACCTAAAAACTAAACACATATTATTTTAACTTTGACCTTAATGCTTTTCAGATACCCACATTTCTATAAAATCAACAAAATGGTCATTTCTATTTCAGCAACAACCCCCTAAATCCCCCCTATAAACGAGTCCCAAGACATCCCAGCATTTCATTGAATAAGTCTCACATTGCTCTTTGGACTTCTGTAATAATTTAGTGCTCCTATCGACTCAGCCGGAGATGTCCTATCCCCCCCCAGGACTGTCACAAGTGCAAGTAGGACATTACAAAGGACTTAGTGACCCTCCAGGGACTTGTAAACTGTGACTTAGAATGATTCCTTACATTTAGAGTCTAAGACGGCGGCGTCGCCTCAAGCTGGATTAAGAAACGGTATTGTTAATAGCTGGATCTGCCGATGTCGGGTGCAATAGAGGAGGTATTATGTAGACATGGATATGAGTAGAGGTGAATGTTTATTGGGGTGGTTGTGATGGGTTAGGACAATAGAGGACTCGGGGGAAAGAGTACATGTTTTCTTGTTTTTTGTGAAAGAGAATCGTTTCATGTAGGGAATTGTTGACATTTAAAGTTTGGTAGTGTTTAATTGTTTCGCAGAGTATTAGTTATTAAATTTTAATTCCGTTTAAATTATTATAATATGCATATGAACATATTTGTATAATTCTAAAAAATCCTTTTAATTTGCTACATAAGGATATTTATAATACTATTCAGTCCACAGAGTGATTAAATGATTAATCAAGCATTTTGTTCAAAATAATTATAATGTATGTATGTCGTGTGATTGCGATTGTACGTATTTTTTGGTCAGTTGTTTAAGGCGAAAATTTAATTAAGTTTATATTGCTTCAGTACCGACATTTGTTTAAGTCTAATATTTCATTTTAATGGATACTATTTAATTAATTGTTTACAAGAAATGCATTTATTTAAAGTGGTATAATCAGACATAAAGTATGTATCAGTTCACCAACACTTTCTATTATGAGTACCTAAGTGTTTTAATTTTGAAATGGAACATATATGTACACTCTTAAAACAAACGAGCGGTTTTAACTCAGTCTGAGTTAATTTCCACTCCTTTCCGTGCCGAAAATGCACTTCTCCTATAGGAGTGAATTTCACTTTTTTCGGAGTGGGTAAAAGAAATAAAAGAAAACAATCTGCGTCCTACATCTTAAAACGAGCGGTTTGTAATCAGTCTGAATTAATTTCCACATCCTTTCCGGCGCCGAAAATGCACTTCCCTATAGGAGTGAATTTCACTCTTTTGTTTTAAGAGTGTATGTCCCATATATGATGACGCAATGCTTTCTATTGTGAAATACTTGACATGCTGAGTGTCAAACAACTTTTACTTTTTATTCGTTAAATATAGTGAGTGTCTCCAGGGTTGTTGATCTAATAGTCATCGTATTGAACTAGAGATAGAATCTATCTGGAGAGCAAAGATTTGTATCCCACCTACTACAAGCCATAAATTGCTTATGTACCAGAAAATAGTTGCCAAAGATTATCTTATTTGTAGTAGTTAGTACTATGTTCGTGCTTGGAATGAACAAGCTCCAGTGTGCAAATCAGGATTAATGATTTATTTATGATTTAAGCATATAAATTACAGATCCACGAGGGGTGACCCACCTAGGTAAATGGATGCTACGCATTGACAGGGATAAATGAGAGGATACCTGATGCCGAAGTCAGAGTTCGCGGGATACTGGATGTAGCCGGAGACTGTGATCATCTTTGGCGTAGGACGCTCAGAGATTGCTTGGATTCGCTTCCGGGCTAGAAGCACGGTGAGTCGGACATCTTGGGCATGAGAAGGGCTGTACTGACGTTGGGGCTCTCTCCGGGGACGGAGGCTGGAGGCAGGAAGACCGCTGACGGAGATGAGATTTCCCGCAGCCCAGGAAGAGAATGGAGATAGCCCGCGACCGGAGTCGGAGCTTGGGAAGGGAGATGAAGACGCGGATCGTAGTTTTTGCAGACCACGCAGCCAGAGGGATTAATGAATACTTTCAAAGTCTTCCAGAGATATAAAATCTACAATTATGGGAGACCGGGGCTAGTTTTCCCATGGGGTAAGTTTTCCACCAGGCCTTATACAAGAAATGAGCCGTTAGGAGGCGCCAAATGACTGCTTGGTTTATTAAGCAACCCGTTTTATGTCACCCACAAGAATTTTTGTTCAGTTGGTGTTGTAATATTGTAGTTAGAGCTGTTTTCGTGGTTTTTTCAACGTTGAGTGAATTTGTATGCTTACATTCAAACCTATATTAAAAGTACTTTCATTTAAATTACAGTTTTATCATTACGTATTATAAAAGATGGTTCTTCTATCTACGTAAATATATTTTGTTTTAAAAATAACTTAAACTCCTAATCGTCAAGGTACTATTAAAGTCAAAATATGACGGCGGGACATGTTTTCCAAAATTTCTCAGGGCAAGATGCCTTGTAAATGCCTCAACAATGTCTTGTAAAAATGCGTGCTACAATCTTTGTAAATAAAACTTAATATTACAAAAGCCAAATTATTTTTATCATATGAACACGAAATGAAAAATATTTTAGCTCTAGATTCAAAATTGTCTGCATAAAAATGAAAAAGAAAGATTAATGAACTCGTACTATTCTGAAACAATATGTGTCACTCTAAAAACTATCAGGAATGTATGCAGTAGCCGAAAAGCCTCCAGAAATTTAAATATTCCCCATAGATAGTGAATAATTACACTGTCAAGTAGTAATGTGTCATGTTGCACCCAAAGCTTTGCGTCAATTGGCTTGTTCAAAAAAAAGGTAGGGGAGAAGCAATCACACCAAACATTAATCAATCATTTTTTTAATATTTAACAATACTTAGATAACTGTTTAGAAAAGAGCACCAAAGTATAGTTACACAAAAATGGAAGTTTTTTGTAAGTTTGAAGGGATTCAGATGGTAGTGATCTTTAATGAAATTGGTTAAAATAGTTTGGTATAATAAACTGGCTTTTTTTTTAAATACCTATATTCTAGGTATACTCTTTTGAGCTATTTTAATTTACAATAAATCTATGTAAACAATAACTAAATGTTTTTCAAATGTCTTGCATCTTTAAAAAAAAATAGTTTGAAAATTTACCCCATCACTTTTTGGCCGTCTGGGAAAATTTACCCCGCATACGGGGCATATTTTCCAGCTCAACATGCTTGAATTTAACCACTTGCTGCCAAAAAGTATACTTACTTTTTGGCAAAGTAGTAATGCTAATTTTTAGGTAAGCATGCGAGGAATACAATGACATCTTGTTTACTTCAAAATAAATAAAAGTAAAATATATAAAATCAAAAAGAAGAAAACGTGGAAAACTAGCCCCGATCTCCCCTAATCTCGATACTGAATATTAGGACATACATAATTTTAAAACGAGGACTCTCTCAAAAATGAGTATATAAGGTCAAAAATGAACATCAGATGTTTCATTCTTGAGTATATGCATTTTTTCCATAAATGAGTAGATAGAAATTTCGAACTTCAGTAATATTTTTTCGGAATAATTTCAACTGTGCCATACTCACTATACGCACCTCTTAAAGAACTTATCTCAATGAGGCTTGATACATTTTTCCACTTCCAGAAATTACCCCTCACTATAAAGTGAACATTATCAGCAGTGCACCTAGTTTTGTTATTTTAATTTGACTAAAATAAGCTTTCGCTGTTTAGCAAAGGACAATCCTAATTGAATATTCCAACCACCCGCATACATAGATACCAATAATCACACGTTACCGGATACTTAATTCACACAAAAAATTTTGAAAAAAATCCGATAGAGATGAAAAACCAATACACAGTAACGCGACTAAAATTTTTACAAGCAATATAATAAAAAATAGATAAAGTTAAAAATCGATTTTTCGGATAAAACAATTGACGAAATATAGAGAAGTATGTAAAAAATAAAGAATGAAGTACAAATAAATTATGTAACTGGTTAAGAGCCATAGTATATAAAAATGTTTACATAATATATAACATTATTTAATAGATCTTATTAAAAATAATTCGATTTAAAAATATATTAGCCAGCGTTTTTTCCATATAAAATTCCAGTAGATTTCCCATTTTGATTTAATATTTTATTTTCTTGCCAATTTATCTTATCATAAAATAAATCTCAATATAATATCAAAGTGTTTTTTTACCAAGAAACACACAATCCACTTAAAGTAGAATCCTTTCTTAAAGTACAATGGTAAGAAATCTAGTTAGATTCACCGATCTCACCCTGACATTTATTTATTATATGAATCTAAAGTTACCTCGAAATAATATAAACTTTGTAGCAATACGATGATTTCACTATCGCCCCAATGGAGAATTTTACCATTCAATGAGTTTGGAGAGGTGCTGTACTTGAAAAATCATGGATCAATGGTAAATATATGGAGATCATATACATTGAGCATATAGTCCGAGAGACTGGGAAATTTCTTTTCAATAATTCATGAGTGCCTGAACATCTTTATTTTACAGTCCCGGGACATTTATCAAGTAACGTGATTCTGTTTTGGGGAATAGGATTTGTTCACCTCGTATTTTATTTTCGAAAAAATCTAGTTTAAATAATTTTATCACAGCTAAAATATCCTTATAATAAAATATTAATTGCGTAATAATTATTTAGAAGATGTACAAAAGTTGATATTATTTATTTTTAACTTTTAACAAGTCATTTGTTTTTTATTTTTATTTAAAAGGAACTATTTCAACTGACTATTTACTATCTTTTTCATAATTCGGTTATATTGTGTTGCTGGCCTTAATACAACAAATATTTAAATATTTTAAAACGTACAAATTTGTTCTATGTGTTGTTCAGAACTTTGGACGTGGGCAGTGTAATAATAAGAAAATATTGGGAGAGGTTGCCAAGACAGATAATTGGTGATAAAGCTGCACATTTTAGTCTTTAAAATATTTTTATGTATTACTATGGATGTAGTTTTTTTAAATATATCTTGATATTATGATAAATTCCGATACATTTTTTTATAGTCCTAATTAATGAAATTTTATCATCAGCATTATGAAATTATCATCAGCATTATATAAAGTATTTAAACAATATTTTAGTGAAATACAGTTTCGCATTTGTTTAAAATTAACTGTTTGCTCCAATTTTACATTGCTTTTATTTATATCAGTTTTACATTATATTTAACAGTTATTATTTATGATATTATTTTTTTAAATTTCAGTTTCATTATTTATTACACGTAAGAAAACTCTTGTCACTCTAATCTTATTGCATATGACTTATAATTCATACGCTACATGCAATTACTGTTTAGTGTTATTATATATCCCATAACGTTATCACACAGTAGTGATTTCCCAGATGATATATATACGTTTGCAATGGATCTATAGGACTGATGTAGATTTCATTCCGTTATGTTAGACTGCAATATGGAACATAAGCAGTTTCCTTTAACGTCCTGAAAGAAAGAGCCATAGAAAGTTGCCATATCTGGAAGTAATTGCCATGTCTTCGTTTTGCTGTTTTATCATTAGGATAGATAAGAAATGAGTTTGAAGAACAATATATGTCGGGTAATGGGTTTGGAAGTTGGAAAAAAATACAAGAAACAGATTAGTAGAATATGCAATAATAATACAAGGAAACAATGAAAAGTACTATGTATGGAATGTTTACAGGTAAAACTCACATTCTCCAAAGTATAACTATGATAGATGGTTCGTCCTATTTATCGGCAACATTGTAAAATTGAATTTTCTATTATCAAAATTCACCAATGAACACTCCAGACCTTATATCTGAGTTATACTTTCGGTAATGTGAGTTATGAAACTTCACCCTTCACGTAATATAAATAATTGGTTATTTCATTTTTTTCTATTTTTAAAGGAGTCAATTACATTGTAAGTACATACTAACATTTGACTAATTACTGCACTGCAATACTTAGCAATTTATATTCAAAACCTGTAACTATAACTAAATAATTATTTAATGTGTACTTCTCTCTACAATTTTATTTATTTTTAAAAATAATTTAAATATTTTTTTAAATTTCTGAAAATTATTTTTAATGGGAGGAGGGAATTATAGAACAACCAACTATTCAGCCATGCATTCATGTACCTTTTACACCTTTTAACATATATAGTCGCAATGAATCAGCTTATTTTATTTCAGTTTCTTTTTATCCATGTACCAAATAACATAACACTTTGTATAGTAGTTAAATTTCCATTTATGAATGTTTCAATGCACTTATTTTTTGAAATAACCTAAACAAAAACTTTAATTATTTTCATACAATTAAAATGAAAAAGACTTATTAAGGGGTAATGGGCGCGCTGGACTGGGGGTCTCCAAAGCAAAGTGCTTCAGTGTTAATCCTATGGCGAAAAAAATATTTTCTCTGTCACATTTTTCCAGCTGTATTGGATATTTTTACAAGCGGATTTTTTTATGTGATAAATATAGCTGACTTACAGGTCCCGACCTTCCCACTTTTTGAAATTGGTTCGAATATATATATTTTTTTAATTTTCAACAAATATTTTTACACAAAATATTCTAAGCGATTTCAAAAAGTGGGAAGATAGAGACCTGAAAGTTATCTACATTTATTATTAAAAAAAACGTTCGTAAAAATATTCAATACAACCGGAGAAATGTGGCAGAGAAAATAGTTTTTTTCGCCATTGGCTTAACACTGAGGCACTTGAGTTTGGAGACCCGCGGTCCAGCGCCCCCATTTCCCCCTTAATTGAGAAAATGCTGATCCTGAACTCATATCAATTGATTGCCTTCATTAACGTGTATCGTCATTTCTGTTTACGTTATTAGGTGCTAAAATTAGAACAGAATGCAATCATATGTAAAGTAGAAGTATTTATACATGAGAGGAAAATAAAATATTATATTTCTTTCTTATTACAAATGCAAATTCCTTGTATAACAATGAAAAGATTTTTTTCAAACCACATTTTCTGTTTTTTTTTCTGAAAACTCTATTAGTTGTGCAAGCTGCAAAATAACTTGAGTGATTGTATTTTTTAACTTATTCTTCTATGAATATTTTTCTTTTGAATACGTTAGAAGGTTAGAAGAAACTTACAAAAACAAATCAGCAGAAAAAGTCATGTTTTCCTAGTTAGATTTTGTATTTTCTTCTTTTTTCCCCTCTTTTTTCAGGAAAAGAAATAAAAAAAAGGTATCAAAGCGAATTTTTTATTCCATGAATAAAATATTCTGTCAAAGATAATATGTAGTTTTGAAATGTGATATTTTTGCAAAGTAAATAGAAGAAACACCAATCTTTATTTATCGTATCTTGTTACTGGTAATTCTGAAGTAAGTGTAAACAAATTTAAATTGCTTTTGATTTATCATTGCAAATAAAAATTATTACATAATGGAAGGTGACATCAGTTTTTTTTATGATTTTAAATTTACTTGCATGTTGCTGAGCAAATTGACACAAAATTATTCCAAAAATATTTTTTTAAATAAGCTTTTTTTTCAGACTACGTAAATATGTAAACCCATATAAACTATGCACATAGTCATGGTTTAATACCTACAAAAGTATTCTTCTGTGCATTGCAGTATTATTATCTACGAAAAATCTTCAAAATACTAATTTCATCATACCAAAAATAGATTTAGGAAAATAATAAATATAAATAAAAACTACTTTGTTAAAAAAAAATACTACATTGCTACACATCACAAAATGGACAGTCACTGGCATTGGATAAATCAGACAGTGATGTAAAATGTCCTCAAAAAATTACAGCCAACCTTATTTTACAACTTGTTGCATGTTAATCATTTACCCTTTATGCACCAAATTAATTTTTAATTTTGATTGTTTGTATTTTCGTATGTTGATGCTAGTTGTTACATTAATAATAATATATTAGGACACAAAAATTGTTGGACATAAAATAAGGTTAATGTACCGATTTTTTTCCTTTCTAGTTATAATTACTAAATTAACTGACCAACAATATTTTTAATGTATATGATTTTCCATTTAGTCATTAAGGTATTGTAACCGAATGCTGCCCTCATAAAAATACACTGTCATATTTTTTCCCTCAAACGAACAATGAAAAGTAAAACCACGTCCTTTAAAATATGACAAAATTCCAGCTTGATATAACGATTTGGCGCAGAATAACTACAAAATAGTTTTCTGAAAAATTACTTTTCATTGCAGACTTTAAAGTACTTAAAAAGAATGATGGCAATTAAATAGCTCCACCTTGTTACATTTTCTCCATATTGAACAATGAATAGTAAAACAGCGGCTTTATATTTATAAGTGAAACTTTATTAGTAAAAATAATATAATGTAACATTTAATCACTTTTTTTAAAATATAACTCTAAATAGTACTTATGGCTGCCATCTTAAATGGTACCTATGAGAGCCCGTCAAATTATAAAGGGTTAACGGGACGCGGTACCCAAAAAATTAAATCATGTATTTTTATCGCTGGCATTCAAATTAAACTATTTTTACAAAGAACTAACATTCAATAAACATATGCGAAAAATTAATAAATATTAAACATTAGTAATTAAAAATTTTAAAGTTTTTTTCAAAATGCTAAACCTCCCACAAATTAAAGAATTTTTTTTTGTTGCAAAATGTTCCCAAAACATCTATTAATAAAAGTTGGTATGGATATTGAGATATCAGTTAAACAAGAATAGTTATATAGCTTTATGTATAAAAAGGCCCAAAAAGATTAATTGTATATGTATGAACACAGGGACGTTTTTTGGAGCTCTAGATTAATTTAACTCAACGCCTTAGGGTTTTAACCATTCACAAGATGAAAAAATTAAAAATTGAAAAAATCAACATAAAATTTACAAAACCATTTTTCCAAACCACTATATCATTTTCAATAAACCTCCACCATTATAAAGGATTATTATTTTTTTTTGCAATATCCGTAGTTCCCAGTATTCGAGCATGTCTAATTATTTTCTGAGAATCCCTAAATTATGGGTACCGCGTCCCCTTAATAGTAAAACAACTATCTTTCACTATATATAATAGTGGTAGTTTCTAGTACTTAGAATGCTCTTATAAAATTAAACTAAAATATTTCAATATATCAACGAATAAACAATAAAATAAAATTTCTCAGAATTTTGCCACTGTACTTATGATACTTATCCCACCTTAACGTAGACAAACTTTTAAGGTGCATCATAAAGCTTGATGTTTTATAAAAAATAACTGACCCCATTAAGTTCATAGAAGTCAGAAGACTTAAAAACGAAAGCATTTTAAAACAAGTTTTAATCGAAGTAATTGGGTAGAAGAAATAATTTCTAGTTTAGGGTTTTAAATGTTTTCATCGTACTCTTTGAGACCACATTAGCATTCAGTAGATAAACTTTTTATTTTTAGCTTTTATTATAAATCTCTTGGTTCTTGAACATTAGGTTCGTTAAGCATTTCTCAAGAAATAATACAAATAGTTTTGAAAAGAGTAAAGAACTTTCATGCCTCCTAAAAGCTTTATCTGTGTTTTGGTTTTTGTTTGGTAACTTTGGTAATAGCCAATTATATAAGATTGTGTGTGTGTGTGTTAGGTTGAAATATATATTTAAAGGCTTAAATATTAAAATTTTATATTACACAAGGGCAAACGCTTAACAGTTGCACGATTTAGGTTTAATAATTGCTAAAAATTTCCATATCTATCCTTTTACTAGAATTTTTATGTACCATTATTTGTTTGATTAATCTTGAGTTAAAATGATAAATTAAATTATAATGTAAAAATCTATTGATTTTTAAAATTTGATTCTAAATAGCCACAAAAATTCATCTCTAAAAAATTCGATAGAAAAAAATGCTTACGAAACACAAATAAAATGTAGAGACAGTAACAATAATTATCAAAATAACTATTATCCAAGTACCTGAACAGCCACCACAAACAGTTAGTACAATTTAGCAGGAATATCTTAGCAAAATACATAGTCTAATAGCTACAAATTAAGTTAATTATAGATATACAATTCTCTAAGCAAGGTTTCCTCTTATCCAAAACAGTTTCCTTTAACAGGTTAAACTGTTGTATTCCAGTCAGCAGCTTAATTCCACTCGACACATGATTCTCACAAATCGAAACTGGGTTAAGTCACTAAGAGGATTTCCCAATGTGATTCTTCCATTTTGAATTTTCTAAAGAAATGAACATATACGGAAATCTTTCTTACGTGCAACCTCTTTTACTCAGTGTTAGACAATGCACTTGAAGGTGCTTGAATGAAACCTATTTAATAAGAGAACTTATTCGGATAATAGAGACACGGATAGGACTATGGCGGCATATTTACCTACCTTTGAATTGTCCTTTAGTAACACGTGTTATAGTGTTGCATAGGTTAATCCTCGGATGTTTGTTTGAATAAAGCTAGGAGGATATAATGAACAACCATTATATCCTCCTAGGAATAAAGATAGGTTGACTTAGGCTTAGTGTGAGATGCGCTACAAGATTAACATGTAGATTGAGACATTCGCCTTGGAGAGTTAGATGAAATATGTTGATTTGTGGACACATACAGTGATTATATCTCAAATATATTCGTTTAAATATGTCTGCGGGAGTATTTAATAGTTTATAATTAGATAAGAAAATAAATAATACCACAAATAAAGAAATTGATATAATCCATAATTATTTTGTGTTAGATATTAAAAATGTTAAGTGTAATTCCACAAATAAATGCTCATTATACTACTGAAAAAATGATTTTAAAGTTCCAACTTTAAAGATATAAAAAATTGTTTTATATAACTTATATGGACACTAAAGTTAATTTGGAATTAATTATGATGATAAATACTGCCATTTGTTTTATGTAAATTAAGGTAGCATCCGTACCATTAAAGTAATGGCTAAATATTTAGCTTCTGGATAAAGTATAAAAAAGGAACTAATTTATAGGTATCTGAAAGTATCAAATATCTTGCTCAGTCTTTATAACATAATATTTTCAATTGAAATTGTTTCAAATATGTTTAAATTTTAATACAAATACATGTGCAAAAATAATAGTATATAGAAATAACATCAAATGGTCCAGCATAGCAAGTAGACAATAATTGAATAATTTCGTATTTCGTATTAAAAATTCTGTTTTATCAAACGTTCAGATCATAATACAAATTGAATAACAAATATTCTTATTTTTAGATACCTTTGTGTAGATTTGTATCTAAACGTTAAAGTGATCCCGAAAATTGTCTCATTTATTCTTTTTAGGTAATTGGATTTGATGTTTCTATAAAAGAATCAACGTTGTCAAAACAAATGGAGATACATAAATAAAAATGGAAAACTATGTCACAGTGTGTTAGATATTACCAAACTTAAATACAAAGAACTTGAAAAATGAATAAACTTTTTATATTTTAATACGCTCACGTGTTTTTTTTTAGGCTTTTCAATTGTGTTCGTTAAAAAGTATTTGAGTATTTAATCTTAAGTTTTTTTTCTAAAAGTAATGTTTGTAATCCAAAATCGCTATGTGTTACCACATAGGAAATAATATTTGGCCAACTATTGGCCAAACATTAAAAAAATTGGCAATCGATGAGGTCAGGACAACCTCCCGTGATGCGTCCATATCCATGGGAGCTGCGCACTTTACTACTGTCTCTGTCATGTGCCTCTAGGGCATAGCTTGGAAGAGCAGAGGGGTACAGTAGCTTCCGTTAGCAGAAGGCTTTGAGACCCGTGAGGGTGAAAGTCTGACTTGTTATCCGAGAGGGTGCCACCTAATCAATTTAGATACGTCTCTGGAGAGGAGGTGCGTTTTTCTCGTGACTACTAAGCTACCGAATCATGCCAAGAGCTTCAATATTACAAATTTCACTTCCTTTTAAATTGTTGAATCAGTGCTTTTAGATTCTTTAACGTAGTATCTAAATTACAAATGAACTTTCCACCATGTGAACTATTTTAACTAGAGAAGTTGCTTTGTTTTGATTCAAAAAATTTTTAAGCTTTATTTATACATTTTTAAAGCTTTTTAACACTTTTTTACTAAATGTTTTTTATTAAAAAAAATTTTACAAACTTAAAAAATCATTTTTGAAGCTTTTTATTAATTTTTTACTGTTTTTTTAAAACTTTTTTTTTATAACAAACTGTTTTTTTATAACAAAACTGTTTTTTTATAAAACATTGTTTTTGTTATAATTTTTTTGTTATAATTTTTTTAAAGCCTTTAAATTTTTAACGATTATTTTTATTTTGAGTATTGCGTTAACAACTTTAGGAAATACTGCAGACAATCACTTTAAGTATGTTTAAAACATATTTAGGACTGCAGGCTTACAGCCATCACTGGTAAGTGTGAAAACATAAAAATGTCTTTGAAATACTCTTATTTGTATTTATTCGTTAACTGTTTCAGATGTATTTGCAATTGCGTAATTTTGTTTAAGATTTTAAAATTGCTGTTTTAGACAAAAAGAAGTAGCACATCTTCTTTTAAAGATCGATTTAAAGAGAACATATTTACTTTAATGAAGTTTTTTAGATGTGTAAAGCCATGTTATAAAATTTGTTCTACAACAAAGTGCAGAATTTAAGTATACTGTTTAGTTGCCTTATAAGCTACCAACATTTATCCATTAAGCATAGAGAAATAGGTCAAATTTTAACTGATAAATAGGACACCAAAATAATTAGTTAGCATGTTTGAAACAATTATCAATTTTTCATGATACATTTCTTTATCATTTATCTTTGTCTTCAACGTATTGTTTTTGTTTAGTTTAAAGTACAAAAAATTAATAGCGGATATTAAGTATTTATTCTATTTAAAAAAACTCACTTTAAGGGGTCGCGGTACCCAAAACATTATTTCTAGAAATAATAATATTACTTTGTAAATTATGTTGGTTTTATTTAATACTCACTCTAAATAAACATTTTCTAGCAATAAAAACAAATATTTACAAGTAGTTTTTCATTTATTTAAAAAAAGTCACAATTTTGAAATTTTTTAAAACGCTACTCCTCTTTTAATTTTGAGAATAACTCCACCAAAGTTTTATAATTTGTTTTTAGTACTATTTGTTCAAGAACTGTGCATGTATTTTAAAATGTGAGCTACAGTTAAAAAGTAACATGCATTTATACTGAAAATCACAAAAAATTACAAATTATTGAATTCAACATTTTTTTAAGAAACAACTATACAAAGTAGACCTTATTCCATGCTCAATTTTGTGCACCATATATATAAAAACACAGGTTAAATATTTCAAAATTCTAACTTAATTAGCAAAAAAGCCTTAGGGATTTATTAAACACAAGAATTGAAAAACACGAAACACAGAAAAAAGGTTGAAAGCAGATGAAATACGTATTCAAACTCATAGGAATGACTAAAGAAAATATTTAATAACTTTTTTTCTACAGAAGATATCATTATGAAACTTCCAGTAAATGTCCAGAAAGATATTGTAAATAATAAGAAGTAAAACTGAAAAATCGATATTTTGACAAATTTTTCGGTACCGCGTCCCCTTAAAAAGAGCCGAAATAAATACTGAGAACATCTATGTTGTTCTTTATCTTATTTGTTTAACTTGTTACACATAACAAGTGAGCTTTTGAATAATAAAAAAGTGACCATATTCACATCTTGCATAATGAATAAAAATTTGGTTGTGAGAAATATTTTCTTTAGAGCTATAACTTTTTTTTAACTCTCTCTATGGTTATAAAATAATCCTTAATGCTATCTCTAACCTTACACATGTTTTGCTCATAAATATTGATCAATGAAAAAATAATTACTATAACTATAAACCATAATACATTGCTAAATTCAAAACATATTTTAACAAATTGAACAACAAAAACTAAAATTACAGTTTTAACTGATATTATAAACAGATTAAGCGCAACTGAACATGCACGAAGTGAAATTTCTACTATTAGCTTATAATAACACATAACTTATTGGTATGAGTATAAATATCGCTAGAATAAATGCATATAAATATGTGTATAACTAAATTCAATTATATAATAAATATTTATTAGAATAAAACATATCACCTACAGGAGAATGTCTATAACATTGTTCAACTCTTCAACAAGCGCCAGTAAGACGTTATTGATATAATATAAAAGACAATTACTTCTTGATATCTTTTCCTCCATCATCTTACTAAGCCACTACAAAGAATATTCCTATTTAATCGCAGAAAAAATATTGTTGAAATTCTTTTCCGTATCACCTCAACAAGCCAATACTTCAGAAAAACCAATCTTAAATCACCCGTTCCATTAAAAGCGGAAAAACCATTCCACTTTGACCCACACTCCTACCGGATCCACTAACAAGGTTTAGGCCCCTTAGCTTTTTACTCTAGATAAATCTTCAACGCCTTTCTCTTGGCCTGTAGGCCTCAGAGCCACCCCTGCAATTAGGTAAGCGAGTAGAGATTCGATCGGCAAGGAAGGGATAGGGTTGTTAAATAATCGGAAAAGAGTTCCCGTTAAGCAGTTACTTTACGTAAACAAATTTTACTAATGTGAAAGTAGTAAAATTTCCAAGGGAAGTTTATACCCTGAACGTGAAAATCATTATTTTTTAAATGATAAAAAATGATTCAAAACGTT